>JAJIZL010044001.1:0-13088 GCA_023969395.1 Amblyomma maculatum
GACATAAAAATGTGTTGCAAGCATGACATGATGCCTTTTTTTTTTTTTTGCAGTTTGACGTTAGTAAATGCAAAAGCCTGCCCTCCTGGTGTCTTTGAGGTATTGGAAAAACAATAAATAATGCAGGCCCATCTTTTAATCTGGTATTCGATTGCACGGGTGTCATTGTGCACTTTCCGCTGCGTTTACAACGTTAGCTCTGCTGCGTTCATTTGCGAGTTCCGCGTTATTCCTGGATCGACCCTAGACCTCAGATATAACGAATACCTCGGTTATAGCGAAGATGCACTTGTATCGCGTGGCTGGTGGTAGCTACAAGCTTACATGGCGAAGCCCTGACTCATCGATGTTTGTGCGACTTGACAAGACCACATGATATGAGAAAGCTGAGACGTGCTGCTAACTCGCGTTGCTCATATGAAGTTAGAATGTGGAATAAGAATCGAGGTTCCAGTGCTCTTGGATGCCACGTCAGGCACCCTTCTTATAGGTCACGCAAGCACGTTCATAAGACTCGGTTAAAGCGATGCGTTATGTGTCGAGTGGTGACCTACGCTATCGCTTCATACCCTGAAAAGCGGCGCTGAAGGGTCCTGCAAACGAAGATGCATGCATACCACGTGATCTCGGATATAGCGAAATCGGTTGTAACGAAGATGTATGCATACTGCGTGACTGCGGATATACTGAATACGCAGTCTCAGATATAACGAAGATGCGCTGAAGTTGCATCTACGTGCCATCATCGGTAAAGTACCTTCAGCGAACGCTAAATATCCATTTCGGACAGCGTCGAATTGCTCAATTTTTCATATTTGTAAGCTGGCGCAAAAGGTTTGCCATTAAAATCTGGTGGTGCCCAAGCACAGGTGTGAGAGAAATTCGGCACTGCATCGATAGTGTTGCGTACCACCGTAGGAAGACTGTATAAATCGCGTGTCAGGCCGTATTAGAAGCAACTTATATCATCGACACACCTGCCTTTCTCCATATGACAGCGGTATGTACACTTAAAGCGCGCTACCTAAATCTGCCTAATGTGATTTTGGAGCAGCTAAAGCTGCGGGTGACCAGCCCTGGAAACGCGGGAGGGGCTCATCGCCGTCTCCACAGCATCGACAACAGCCGCTGGGGTATTGAATTGAAAAATCTTGCTGCTGCTCCAATCAACCCCCCCCCCCCCCCCTCCCACTTAATCCTTGAGTATATGGTGGTTGCTCCTCCTCTTGTACTGCAGAAAGCCATACTTCTGCCAGAGAGGTCACTTCGTCAATTACCAAGTCCAGAGGTGCCATCTTTCAGCTAAAAAGAAAACAAACAGTAGGTCTTACACCTCAGTGCTGCTGCTCATATGAAAGCTTAGTAAAAAAGATATATGTTTCTTTCAAAATCCGTTAGGATCTGTCAAGCGAGCTTTCTCAATCCTCCATGGTCGGTAGAAAGCAGGAGCTTTGCAACGGCGTAATGTTCGATCGGTAAGGTAAGCTAGGTTGGCAGCAAGACGTCTGAATGTAGCATAATGCACGGTGCTGCCGTTTACTTTCCTGCACACGCTCGACAACACCAGCATGCATGTGAGTGCCTAAATAGAACCAGTATGTTAGCCCCCGCCAGAGTCCCTTTGCGTATGCCTTTGTTTCAGAGATTCTTTGAAGTAGTTCCACGGCTATGTGTATTACTCTTAATCTGGTTCCACATAAAGTTCCAGTTAGTAAGCGGAACTTTTTTTGAAAAAAGTTCCGCTTATATATGTGAGGCAGTGTTCCAGATAAAGCTAGACTGTATATGCGGAACAACGTTCCCGTTAAATTTTAAGGGTTTTATGTGGAGCATGCATGTAACTGGAAAACCGTTCCACGTATTCTGGACGTTGTTTCAACCTGTCCGCTGGCTTCTCTCCTCGACATTGATGCCTGACAAGGGTGCCCAACTTGCTTGGTGGTTGAGCCATTCGATGGCTTCACTTCTCGAAGTCGCTGCTCGGCAGGAGTGTCCAACGTGGTTGATTTTCTCGATTGCTGCTCGACATCACTGCCTAACAGGGGAGCCAAACGTGCTTGGCAGTTGAGTGCAATCACACTGCAGTTTTTGGTGTGCAGGGGGCAATGATACTGATTCACTATCAGGCAGCAATTAACTACATTACAAGAGCTCTTGTACATGTGAGACAAACGTTTCCACCGTCGACATTACTTTTAAACATAGTGTTTAGTGTTTACGTGACCCCACATCTGCTCAGAATTGTCTTACGTTAGCTGTTGCCGGAGTACTTGCAATCACAGGAAATTAACGTGCAGGGGTTTCGTGAATAGCAAAATGAAATATTTAGAATTATGTTGATTAGGTAGAACAATCAGCAGAAGACAGTGTACAGTATAAAAAAGTGAATATTGGTTCAAAGTAAGCCTTAGTTCGCAAGACGTTAACACATGACTTCTCTTCAGCTGGGCATGACAAATATCACGGGCAGGGTTCATGTACAGGGGGGGGTCAAAAGTTCCCAGGCCACAGGGTCTGCTTCTGCGCAGTATAGTCGGAGAGCTACGACGGCGCCTAACCTCAAAATACATGTGGAGGGTAGAAGAAGCATTATTCTAACCTCTGAGATCATTTATAGCATTAATGGGATCTCACGTGTCAGAATATGCTGACCAGAAGCAAAACCTGCGGCCTGTGAAATTTTGACCGCCCTGTGCATTTTGCCTCAAAAAGAAGAAATGTGGTCAAGGGCAGACAAGCAGAGCAAAGAATGAAAGAATGCTTTATTAAGGGTGTTTTTTCAGTACGGGGAACCCATGGTTCAATAACTTGGAAAATAAAATAAGGAGGCGACAGCAGGAGGCAAAAGTGCAAGGCTAAGCTGCACTGTTGATATACAAGTGCCCATAAAAGCCTACAGAACAGCAAAATTAAAAGAAAAATTAAACTGTCGCAAATCTAAGCATACAGCAAGGCCCAGAATGGTGTTTTGATGGCTTCCTTGTGTGACCTTTACAATCCACCCCTCAAAGCCGGGCAGAGCCTTTAAATAGAATAAATAAATTTGGCTTTCCATTGTTTTAGACATTAAGAAAACATTTCACGTTTCCTTGCTGCTGTTTTTTTTTATTTTCCTTTTCAGGTAATCAGATTTGTCATCCCGTGTAAGGTAAATTGTAGTTTTTGGAAACAAGTTTTTGAGAACGTCTGAGACCAAAGCATGCCACTATTATGAACCACGACCGTTGTGTGCAGTGAGGCACTCGATTTCGACATAATAAAGGTTGCATAAATGACGCCCTTTATTAAAAGATATGCGGACACAAATATTGTGTCATATCACTACTAATGCTTGCATGTGAATTATAACAAATATGAGTAAACAGTAGAACGAATGCAATCATAAATATTCATGATCTCCGCGAATTGCAAGGATGAAGAGATGACATCAGGAATAAGTATTGAAATGGGGTTCGCACAGTAATGTGTGCATATTTTTATTCACTAAAATATTTTTATCGGTAGATTACATTATTTTTTCTAACCGATAAAGCGATATTTACGGTGTGTTTCGTGATTTCAAGAAATGAGATGCAATATCATTGAAAAGGCACAAGGCAAGCTGGGATAGTGGCTTAACCGTGAGGGGAAGAAATAACATGCAAGTAATAACTGAAAGAATAACATGAGGAAATAATTAAAATTCAGGAAATAATGGGGATAATATGTAGTGCCTGGCTTGCTGGTTCATGATACAGAAGTATACAGTGCAATAGTGACAGGGACAAAAAGAAGGGGATGTAAACACAGTGCCTGTGTATGCGTCCCCATTTCTTGTTCCTGTCACTAACGCGCTGTATATTTCTGAACCAGCAGGTGACGAATTTTTGAAGTACCTATTCTCGAAGTAATTTGAGTAAGAACACAAAGGTGTGTGTGACAGAATTTGGTCACAAGGTATGTCACAAGTATCAGTTGATTTCTTGAGTATTTCCAAAGATTTCTCATCACATGCGATCATGGTCATTAAAGGTTGCCACATTGCAGAGCAAAAATTGCTCTTGCACAATAATCTGTAAACCAAGTTGTTTATGTTAAAAGAAAAAGTGAACTCCAGGAACTGCTCACTTAGGTTTGCTGTTGGTGCCCATTTTGTGGCTCATAAAGCAATCAGTACCTTAGCCACAGCATATCAAAAATTTGTATACCTTGAATAAATAAAACACATTATCTTAGCAACAAAATTGTGTGACTAGCTTTCACGATAATACCTCAGTGGCACTTGAACGTTTCGTAATCGGCACGCACTTTGCAAGTAGTTCTGGCTTCTCCAAAACAGATTTCAGCTTTAAAGTCATGAGATATATCTCAATTGGCTGACATTCACAGAGTACGGTTTGAAGTAATCCCACAGGTTGGCCAAAAGAATTGGGGTATGTGAGGGCGAGGATGAAGTGCGTCGTCAGACACAAGAACAAAGCTTGTTCAATGCTAGTTCCAGCTGTTAAGCGAAGAGTACGTTTCCCACAGATCACTTAGTTCATCCTGTCACAGAAATACGCGATACAGGTGAATCTCCATCCGAGTTTTGGTCCCTTCAACGAAAAAAAAGAATAGGAATGTTTCTTTATTGCGGTTATAATGACGGAAATAAGATCATTCATTACTAGCATTATTTGCGACAACTAAGTGCTGGTTTATATATCATACAAGTCAGTATATTTGTATATACTGTCTCTCGCGCATGAAACAGATATTGAGTTCATATTTATGGATTGCACTTCTACAGAAACTTTCTTGCTACTACTGAATTTATGCAAGAAGAATCAAATATTAGCGGCAGAAGATTGGTATTTATGGATTGCATTCTGTAGTAAGGCTCTGTGCCAGCCACTTGGAAGGGTACACAATGCAAAGTAATATTCGCGACATTTTCCTTTGTATGCAACGATTTGTGTGTATTGCATTTCAAACCTTCAATAGCCTTATTGAATTTAATACCTCTGTGATGAGATGGAACGCAGCTCTTCTGGTGCAAAGGTAGCTGTCAGAAAGAAGTCTTCAAACTGTAGCTTTTGGTTCCCTTCGATGACCTTGGCTTCATGTATGTCGTCCGCCGTAGTCTCAAAACGAAGTTTTGGCTCAAAAGTAAGCTGAAATCGAGCAATAATCATGAACAGCAATGCACCAACTTTTGAATCCTTGGTTCTCTACTAGAAATATTTATTCATTACTCTCAGCAGAACATACACCTTCCTGCTATCACCTATTGGCCGTGTTTAGAACAAGTCTCCATTTAGCAAACAAAATTTGACAATTTTGTACCTTTCTCTTTTGTACTTCAGAAATTTTGTTTCTTGTTATTTATTATTAATTTTTGTACATTGATACTTAGCATCAGGAATTTCATTAGCATTCCATTCTGTGCAATTTGACATTATAAGCAATGTTTCGAATTTGAATAATTAAAATGGTTGTTTCATCGATTACACACTAAATTTCCTTCATTACCATAATGAAGCATTGCCTTTTCATTGTAAACATATTGAACAACTTTGATCCCTCTTTTTTAGAGGTTTTATTTCTTCAGCTATAACAATTAATTAATCACTTAAACGGCTTAAATTTTTTCGCTTAGCATCATTAAGTATTGGCTTCTCATTATGAACATTTTGACAACTTGACAGCTTTGAATACCTCTTTTTCAATTATTTTGTTAATCAATTAGACAGTACAAATATTCATGATTACTATAATCAATCATCGCTTTTTCATGTTTGGCATTTCGACACAGTTGAACAACCCCTTTCAATTTCATAACTTTTTAATTTCCTTAATTATTTCATTATAATGATTTCATTAAATCGCCATTGCATATCACACAAATATCAACCATTACTCAATACAATGATAAATTACTACGATACATATTTTTTTCAACGCAGCCCCCGGTTATTTCCGACAAGCGTTGCCGACAACTACAACGCCGATGGCTTTTCGGCCGAACAAGTTGTATAAGCTGTCGCTCAAAAATTACTTACCTCGCCTGGTAAAGTTCCATGCGCCACAGGCGACTGTCCTCATAAAATACACCATTCCAAGGGCAATGTTGCATTGGTCAACAGTTCCACGGTGCGTTTGAAGCCACATGCTTGTGTGTCATTCAGTGCAGCGACCTCTTCGTTGCCCACGTATATCTCCTGTCAAACTTGGCCAATACATCCTTTGAAGAATGATGTTAGAATGACGGACTGTAACGAGATATAAAATAGCTGTGAAAATGTGCATAACCACGACCACATGCACGCAAGTAATATCCCTTATCAACTAATAGCAGAAGTTACCAAGGAGATGGCGCTTTGTACTTGAGTGGTATAGAAATGACCAATTCAAAAATAGACTAAGATCCCAACGGGGTACAACTTTAATCCTAAAGACCCAATAGTAAATTATTCAGAGTAAAATGAGCCCAACAGCATAGGTAATATGTCTGCACAATTCGGTGTTCTTTTTGTCTTAAACGGATTAACACAGCAGCGCGACACAGGCTATGAGGGATGCCTTTGTGGGCATCTCGCTAAATTTGTACCACGAGGGGTTCTTTAACTGACTTCGCGCAGCACATGGGAGACACGATTTTTGCCTCCATCGAAAAGCGGCCGCCACGGCCAGGATAGAAGCTGCGTACTTGCCTCAGGCAACCTTTAGTTCATTGCTTGCAGCACAAATTGTGCTTTCTGTAAGACTGCTTTTGCGAAAAGTTTGTGACAACGAGCAAATCAAAGGCCGACTTGCATCCCACAGCATATCATGAATGTGTGCGAGAAGTCTTGGTTTGCTCGAGTTAGAGAAACGATACTGTCTGTGACGAGCAATCGCGATTTGAAACAAAGCGCAACATTTTCAAGCAGTCAGCACTTACCTAGGCACTAGACCGGCTGCAGGGTGTAGTGGAGGCACAAACCTTGCGTGTTCTTCATTCGCTTCTGACATCAATTATCCGCTGCCTTCTGGACCATAGGAACTAGGTGCCGAAGTCGCAATAGTCCATTTTAACGGAGCTTCGAAATCAGTGAGCTTTCGTCTGATTTAGGTGCGACAAGAAAGGAAGAGCACTGAGGAGCGCAAGAAAACGAAGTCGCGTGGTTGATAAGACGTCCTGATTCGTGGCCTTCGGGAACGTGCCCATGGCTTATCGTGAATCGTGATGATGCGTTTCGCGCTGCTTTTGTTGTCACGCGCGAGTCGCCCTATACTGCTGATGCGTATACTGCGTGTGAACTGTCGAGTTTCGTTTGCTATCTTGCAATCTTCGGCGAAGCTCGGGCTCGACGTCACGGAACAAAGCGCACGGTCATGTCTACCTGATAGTGGCAGATATGCTGAATGTTTAGTGTGCTTAGGGAGATTGAACTTTATGTGGTAAGCGTCGTGACGAGCTTTTTCGAAGCCGAGGCTCACTCACATAGAATAGGTAAGGTGACTGGCACGCATGTGCTTGTAGCGTGAACCCCACGGTTGCAAAAACTTGTTACCAAGCGTCCGTTCGCGCAGCGTGCTGAGCAGGAACTTGTGGAACAGAGAAATTCTATCTTCTCGCCGGCGTTTTGCGCCAAATACTTTTATTTGGTTTCGCTTGTGAGTGCTAGCAATAAAGCAACTTGGCCTGTAACATGGAAGGTTTCATTTCCACCCACGCACGCGGCGGCTTGCTTTAGCCTCCATCGATGTTGAGAGAGATTCACATTCACATTCGCCGCTGCGGCGAATGTGATATTGAGGGCGTCGTACGCAACTCTCAGAGTGCCTCAACCGGAATATCAATTAATGTTAGAACCCAATCGTGCCAGCCGCGTTCACATATAGAGTCGAAACGTAAAGGGCTCCGGTGTGCTGTGCCGTTGTCTCAGCGGTTAGCTCCGGCAGCGCACTCGCAGCTGACCGCAGATGCCATGGCTCTACAGTGTCTGCGCGCATACATACCCAACCCAGGCGATGAAATGAGCGGCGCTCATGCAATGCTGTGGGCCTTCATTATTTTAATTCGTTAGTACAACAGACCTTATATGCAGAGTCTTTCCGCACAACGTGCCATCAGAGAGTTTGCCCGCATCTTAAAAATTCGGCCGCATAGACACCCGAAATTTGACCTCGTCCGAATTTAACCAAAAATAGTGTTCAACCTACATTTAATATTGGCAATTCAATGGTGACCTTCAAATGTGGGTGGCCAACCGCCAGACACCTTTTCTCTAGTGCATGAAATTATGTGTACGAATATTTTGTCCCTCAATTCTCGTTAGATTATGTATATTTACTTGGCCATCTTCGAGATTGAATCATCACGAGCGTTGCGGGTCGTCTGGCGGTAATATTGGAAGACGAAAACGTTTTTTTTTTTTAAATTCAGCACTCGAAGCGGCTTCTCTAAAAGAATCAAGAGTTCCTTTTCCGGTTGCGAACAGCCGGAAAAAAAAAGAAAATTTATGTAATAAAAATCTGCAGCCCGAGAATGTACGAGACACATATAGCATCAGTGTACGAAAGTATAATTGCACCAATAATCAAGATAAAAAGAAACAATCCAAATCAAGCCTAATACTTTCATCTCCTTTGCTATAACCCTCGTCAGTGGCAAATGTTACGCAAATGTCCTTGCTCTAAATGTCAAGCCAATAATAAAAAATCTCAAACTTGGAATCAGATGTATGCAGTGCGCTGTGTAATGGTAAACACATTTCGGGCTCTACTGTAGCCACCCTAGTCAAAAAACGACATCTGGTTTCAGATGAAAAATTCCCAATTGTGTTTGCTCCTTTTGTTGCATCAGTGGGCATGGTCCATATTTCAAATGGTGCCAACTGCTATGAGGGAAAAACACAAGTGGAAATTTTCCAGTGGAATCAACTGTTTCTTTTTCGACATTGCCGGGTTTATCTGGAACGCCACAGTGTTTCTTTCGAACACGTTGCAGGTAAGTGGAACGCGCTGAAGTTGGAAAAACGACTGTTCCATTTAAATAGAGTACATACCAGTTAAAATGCGCTCATTTCAGTTAAAAAGAGGGCCAGAGACGCGACATAAGTGTAGCGTTCCACATAGAGCAACCTGATGGCGTCTGGTTCCAGATAAATTATCTGGAAAAAGTGATTTATATGGAACTTGTGTGGAACCGGCGACTTTTATGTGGAACCAAAATTATGAGTACACTCTCATATTTGCCGAGCAGCGTCTTTCAATAGCCCCGTGACAACGCCGCTCCTTACTCGAAGGCACGGCAGCGCATGGTATTCTCTCGTCCAGCGGCGGCTCGAAGTGGTAGAAACTTCCGCGCTGCCGGTTGTAGACGTACGCACCCAAGATGGCGGAGACCACGAAAGCCACCTGAGTCCACCTGCCACCTGGGAGGTGCAGGATAATGCGACGTGGTCACGTCAGTACCTAGCACTGGGGAAAGCCACGGCTGAGCATAATCGTTGACGACGTCAATCGACCTTCCGACTACGAAGGCACTATTTGTGTTGTAAATTCCGCCTACCTAAGCAGAAATTTCCGACTGTCAGCGGTCGGCCGATCATTGGTTTTAGGTTCGCAGCCAACTTGATCGGAAGCTGAACCGTGGACTGTCTTTGAACCAACGTGCAGAGTACACAGAGTTGAAAGAGCCTACTAACGAAAGCTGGGCTACTTTTTGAGAGTTAATGCGGCGGTGGCCTTGTAGTAAAACATCCGCCTCGAATTCGGGGCTATCAGGTTCGGTCCCTGGTGCCGCCGGGTACCCACAGGTTTTCAATGGGTACAAGATTTCCCCGGCCTGTTACTCGGTTCTTCTGAGGTACAATGCTTGGGAAAGGGGTCATGACTAAAAAAAAGCTACATATGAAGTTCTGCCGCACGAGGTGGACTTCCTAAGGGTACAACTTTTGGTTGCGCGTGCCTATGTCGTGCCGACTAACGATAGTGGTCTAAATACGATGACTTCTAGTACCTCTGTCCTGTTTACAAACTAGCGTGAAAAAGGCGCGTAATTTCAGGTTATTTCTTCATGGTCGCACAAAATGTAAATATTCAGGAACGTGAAAATATTCTTAATAAATAACACTGCCTCGTGATGCTTAAGCAAAATGATTTCATACAGACATGCTATCATTATGCGTTTTCAAAATGTATTTAAGTGCATTGTAAACGAGCTTATAGCCACCAAACAGCACTCAAATAAAACATACATGAGCAACGATGTGCGTTCCTCATCTTTTATATTCTTTTTATGGACGTGGTTGCCCACGGTGCCGTTGTGTATTTTGAGATTCTACTAGCAAATATTGTGGTCAATGCGGCGAATAGTCAACAGCTTTCTTCACACACCCAAATTGGCGGTACAGTGGTAAGGGCAGCTCTACTGCAGTGTTCAAAGATGCGAGATCGGATCCAGGACGCGGCGGCCGCTTTTCGATGGAGGTGAAAAGCAAGGCGCCCGTGTACTGTGCGATGTGAGTGCACGTTAAAGAACCCCAGCTGGCCGAAATTTCCGGAGACCTCCACTACGGGTATTAATAAAAAAAAAAAAAGAAGAGATACGTGGACTTGTCACATTCTTCTTTGTAAGTGGCCAGTATGCCTTGTTTGCCGTCACTGTTTCTTGATCACTGCACAATTTTCTTCGCCCGTATTTTCGGCTCTGGTACAAGTACTCATGGTTGGGAAGCGATGTTTGCTTGCATCACCCCATCTCGCACCCAACTTCAGTGATGAACCCAAGCTTCGCTTCAAACAGGAGATTTGTTTTGGGGAACAATTTTAAGGCCACTGTTACTTGCTCACCCGGAGAAGCTTATGCTCGGCTACCAGTATTATAATCGCTCATGAACGGACCGAATAGAAGACTTGAAACTTATTCACATGCGACGGACAAGAGCAACAATCTTACCACGCTCTTCTTGCAAAAAGGCAGCAGAGCAGGCAACAAGACAGAAGGAGCACATACAGACACAAGGACAATGCTGCACTGACACACTGACATCTATGTTAACCCGAACCCGCGCACCTTCTTCTCCCTTCACTTCACCTCTGCAGCTAACTTCTTCCTTATCTTCAACGTCCTGCCGGTAAGTGTAAAAAATTAATTTCCTTTTTCAACAGTACCACCGAACGGGGGCTAACGCACTGGACCGACAGGACTTAAAGTTAAGGAAGAAGTTAGCTGCAGAGTTAAAGTGAAGGGAGAAGAAGGTGGGCGGATTCGGGTTAATATATTTGTCAGTCCAGCATTGTCCTTGTGTCTGTGTGTTCTGCTGTCTTTTTGCCTGCTCTGCTGCCGTTTTGCAAGATGTTCGACCAACTAGCTCAATGTTCCACTCTATTATTCTTACCGCGGTGTGGCATTCGACTTACTGTAACAGTGCTAGTTAGCGCAACTAATAAGACGTTATCGTAATTATTATTCAGTGTCATCTGTGGTAACGCCAGCGTTCTTCCTGGAACCATGCATATCGTTTCCGTCATTCAGAAGCGCTAGCACTCAATCTAACGCGAATAGTGTAACTCAAACAAACATAAACACAACGAACATTTGAGCTTCAGCGGGGTGAAGCACAGGATGGATGCTCTAACACTTCCACGCAGCGGTATTCACGCCATCTAAGTTAAAAACCAGAAAATTAGTATTGCCTCGTTCAACTAAACTATTGCTGCTTCGCTGGCTGTTCCAGTTTCAGTTGTTTTGTCCCTGTTTCATTTTACTCTCACAGTACACTCGAGTACTCACTCATTTTGTCCGTTCGCTGTCGCAACCTAACTAGCAGCCGTCCTTCCAACCAAATGTGCTGCTGCCTGCTACACCAGCCGGCGATCAGCGTCGACTGGTTGTGCGGAGCTCACTACGACGTTCCCGAGAGCTCCGGCCACGCTGCCAGCGAAACATGCTTAGGTTCTGTGGGCTTGGCGCGTATGCCCGAGGAGTCGCGGGGAGAATTTTGGTCGCCCAGGTCCCGGTGTTGTGGGCGGGGCCTTCTCCCCCCGCCCTCCGGAAGTAGAGAGTGCGGGCGAGTACTGCTGGCAAAACGCCAGCGCAAAATGGGCCCGGGAGCCCCGGCCACAGGTTCCGAGACCACCGCGGCGAACGGCGGTGGCGTCTTCTTCACTCCGCTCACAGATGCCATGCAGATGATCACGTTCATCGCCATTACCATTATCATCATGCAATATCAGTGATAACCGTACCGGGAACCTCTGCGGTTGTGGCACTGTCGGCGTCGCAATAAAAAATTCCTTTCTAAATTGGTGTCAAGAAAAAAATGAAATATTCCAAGACTTATGTTAACGCGAATCATCGGTTGTTGTGAGAAATACCGATGCCAGTGAAAGCGAGTAGTAACTCTGGAAAGCAAGCGGTGTGGGAAGAAGAACTTTTTAAAATAACCAGTTGAGAAATTTTCCATAGCATTCATGTATCAAAAAACAGCAGTCCAAGTTGGTCAAAATTTTGGTAGTGGCGCCCGAGGTCATTATTGTAAACTGAGTCCAAGCTGCAGTCTTTGAGATTGTTGATAAATGTACAACCGCCTTCAAAAATCTCAGTTTGAAAGATGCAGTAGTAAAGATATACGTAAGAGATGTGAAGGTTTAAAAAAGAAGTGATATGTAGAAGAAAGCAAAGAAGAGGGGAAGAAAAAGAAGTGCTTTTCAGAAAGCAGTGACGACAATAAACATATATATACTGTAATCCCTGCCTGGTCATGGCCGATCCCCCTTGCGGGTATGCGCCATTTTTATGAGGGCAACTACAGCAAAAGATAACTTGTATTGGCCTACTTCTAGATCGCGCAGCAATCCATAAGCACCCTAAATGTGCATACTAAACGGATCACTTTTTGAAGTGCAGTTTCCGCCTCTCGTTACCGAACGAATGTTTTCAATCCGCCACCACCGCTGAAATTGTGTGATCAAAACGTTCTGGTGGCGTGTCGCGATTCCTCTGCATTCAAAATGACATGAATACGTTTTAGGTCGGTGGGAAGGAAGACGTTAACTCAGGAGCTTCACGCGCGCACGCGCGCACACACACACACACACACACACACACACACACACACACACACACACGCACGCAC
>JAJIZL010044013.1:0-58178 GCA_023969395.1 Amblyomma maculatum
CACACACACACACACACCTCAAAATGGCTGCTGCTGAATGTCCGACCGCACGGAAGTATAAATCTTGATACACTGATACCGCAACGTCGCAACATATTTCACTCGCCCTCACAGCAACCCGAGGCGTCCGAATCGCGGAATTCTCCGCAGCGGCTCGGTTCCTGGAGTATCGTCGTTTTCATCTTTGGTGCAAATATATAGCAGAAGACGACAGCGCTTTTTTTTTATCGTTTTTTATCGTTTTCTTCAGAATGCGTAACACCGATTGTGTGCTTACAAAACCTGGCACGGTCTACTGCGCATGTCACGCGTACGTCACAATTTAAACAAAATTGCGAATACTCCAAAATAGTGCCCCTGGGCCTGTCTCCCGAGTTGGCACCGTCATCAAAAGTTCGCTATCTCCCTGACCTTGATCATCTGGTTGGACGAAACACGGGAACTGTTAGCTGGTGGCAATCAAACTGGCATCTGGTTCTGGCCTGTCTACAAGTCAGATGATCTGAGGTCAGGAAGTTAGCGAAACTCAATAACAACACTGACTCGGAGCACCGACTGCACTGATATCACATGAGCATCCGCGTTCCAACCTGTCGTGGACGACGGCTGTTGTTGCGGCGCGCGTCTTTCTTTCCCTCTTGCTTTTCTTTCTTCTCGATATTCTCTTCTATCTGCACGAGGCAGCGGAGGTGGCTCAGCTAGAGAGCCAGTACAGGCCCGTGCATTTTCTTTTCCTTCTTGCTACAGCCACATCAACAACAACCTGTCCGCTGCGGCCGCGATTCTATGGAGAAACGCAATGGCATCCCTGTGATGTCCGATGTCAATGCACGTTAAGATCCGCAAGTGGTTGAAATTATTGCATAGGCAACGCAACGTCTTCGGTCTCGCATTGACCGCGCCCGAGTTCCAAGGAATTCTGACCGACGGTTGAGGGAACTAATGGGGGTTTAGGCTGACGTCTTTTTTCCCTATCATTTTAAATAAACGATAATTATCTCTCCGTAGGCCTATACTACGGCACCTCTTTAAAAATTGGAAATTAGTTTACAGGAGAGGAAAGGCAGTGTACCTGTCACATCTCCATAGTTGTTGTGGTGGCTGTAGGAAGAAGGAAAAGAAAATGCACTGGCCTGCTACTACTTCTGTAGCTGAGCCACCTCCACTGCCTCGTGCTGACAAAAGAGAAAATAGAGAAGAAAGGAAAAAGAAGAGGTAGAGAAAGACGTGCGCCGCAACAACTGCCGTCATCCACCACCGAAGCAGTGGCGGGTGCAATGACGGCCTAAAACAGATAAAATTCGGTGACTGGCTAACCCCCGCCGCAAGCGGCGTTGACCTACAGTCCCAGCCCCGTAGGGCCCGGAACTGCCACCCTTCGCCACCTCCTCCTCTCTCCATGCTTATCCACGCTGTAAGAGAACCCGACCTCGGCGGCTGCGTTTCGATGGAGGCGAAACGAAGAGGCGTCGTGTGCTGTGCGATGTCAGCGCACGTTAAAGATCCCTAGGTGGTCGAAATTACTCCGTAGCCCTCCACTACGGCTCCTCTTTCTCTCTTTCCACTTTCACTCCCACCTTCCTCCCTCCCTTACAGCGCAGTTGCGGTGTCCACAGAAAAGAAGTGAGACAGTTACTGCGCCTTTCCCTTCCTACAAAATCAGGTATATAGGTGAGATTTAAAGAAGAACGAGATGCAGTAGTGGAGGGCTCCGGATTATATTCGACCGCCTAGATATCTTTGATGTGCACTGACATGCCACAGGGCACGGAGTATATGTGATTCGCCTCCATCAAAACTTGGCCGCCGCGATCGGGTTCAAACCCGGTTACCTTGGTTCAATAGCCGAGCGTCTTAACCACGGCCCCACCACGGCTGGGTGGCACTTCCATCGTTTCTTGCACACCCGCCTTGCTTCTAGGGCGAGTGTAAATGACAATATTAGTGGTGCAGTGGTCAACGCCAATGGGGCCTCGGTGCTGATCCAATCTGCGTGTCTTATGTTGCGGTTGAGGTTAGAATAGGGAAACGTTTCCCTAGTTACGGCGTGTTAGATGAGCTGGGTCAATATGGAGAGTAATGTCCAGCGGGGAAGTTGGTTCCGCAAGCTTTCTGGCACGCAACTCTTGCTTGCAATAACCCCACAATCGACTGGGGGCGTTGAAATCGCCCTTAATCTTTAGTGCCTTGCTAAAGCTGTCTGAGAATGTAAGGCTCTTAAGATTAGCGGGAACAGTATACCGGAGTGTTAGTGGACGTTACGGCGGACACCGGGTAAGAGGCAGACTGCTTCAATTAGTTATTAATTAGTTACTGAACTTATCTTTTTCAGCTTATAGGGCTTGCGTTTTTTATTGAGGAAGGAAAAGGCGCAGTATCTGTCACACTTGCTCTGTGGACACCTGAACCGCACCGTAAGGGAAGGGAGGAAGGTGGGAGTTGAAAGTGGAAAGAGAGAAGGGAGAGCCGTTGTGGAGGACTACGGAATAATTTCGACTCCCTGGGGATCTTTAACGTGCGCTGACATCGCACAGAACCTATTGACAGAACACGGACGCCACTTCGTTTCGCCTCCATCGAAGCGCAGCCGCCGTGGTCGGATTCGAACCCGGGAACTCCGGCACAGTAGTCCTGAACTCCGGCACTGTACCACCACGTTTTTGCAGAATTTGAGCTCGTCATCCCAATAGTATAGCCAGGAAAAAAAAATTTGCTAATTGATATTGTATCACGTGTTAAATGGCTCACAGATCCCACCTTGATAGGCCGTAGCACGCACAAACACAACGCCTGTGACGTACAGTCGTCATCAAAAGTGGTATACAACACTCAGCCAGTGGCAGAGCTTAGGACAACTGCATGAAAAGGCCGCCTAGTGACAGCGCAAGAGACAGCGACAGTGACGCACGTGGATAAAATAGGGCACTGCCACTATTGTTCCTATCAGATAGCTGTTGCTAGATGATGTTGGCATGCAGTTTTCGCGAGCTCCGCCACCGGCTGTGTTGTATACCACTTTTGCTCACGACCGGAAAGCGTGGCGTGACATGGTCCATAGGGTCACGAAGAGTCGGACACGACTGAACGGACTGACTGACCGTACATCACTCCACTCCAGAGACTTTGGCTCTCTTTTGGCATCACGTGAGAGCCAGACGACGGCGCAGAGGTTCGTTGTCAGTTTTAACGCGGTAGCGTTAAGGAGCTCGTGTCGCAGAAAAGCCGGTGTCGTCGGCGTCGGCGTCGGCGGCGTTAGCCGTGAGCGATAAATCCCGGCATGCACTTCATAAATAAAAAGCAACTTCCAAGATGGGCTGGGTGGGAATCGAACCAGGGTCTCCGGAGTGTGAGACGGAGACGCTACCACTCTGCCACGAGTTTTTTTTTTTTTTTATTGCCTGTTTTGAGTTCACATCAATTCAAAAAAGATCCACAATAATGGTAAAACTCGCAACAACCAGACTTCGGCTGTCACGAAAGGTTTAAAATTTTTTGAGGACAGCCAGTTCATCGAGCACACTGATCCAGTCAGGTGGATCAGAAAGCACCCGATACGTTTCTCTAAGGAGCAGCACACTCTCGATAAAGTTCTCGCGTACAGAACGCGTGTTGACATCTGCATGTTGCACTTGCATCCTTGTTTTCCATAGGCTGTGGAGGCCCAAGGCCATGACTAAATCCAAAGGAATACCCTCACTCTCGACTGGAAGGAACCGTATGCCATACGGATCTAACGGAAGGTCTTTCTTTAGTGTTCTCTGGAGAACATCCCAGTGAAAGACTGGGTCCCAGCAATCCAGAAAGACGTGCTCGATTGTCTCTGGTTTTTTGCAAAGGAGACAGTCTGTTGTCCAGGGAACGAATAAGCCTCTTTCATGTAACCAGGTTTTAACAGGTAATGTGTTGGAATGTAGCTTAAAGAAGAACGTTTTAACTGAAGGCCTAACTGGCATCTTTTTCACACGCTTTAAGACATCCTGTCCGGGGCCTCCACGGTGTGGTGCACGGTAAATCGGCAACGGTATCATCACATCCACAAGATCTTTGTACAGCTTCTTCTTACACACTTTGCTCAAGTATTCCATTGAAAAACGCGCATGCAACATTCTGAAAGACAAGACAACTTCGCGCATGTACCCTTTTAAAGCGCCACTCATATTCTCACCAGAACAGACAACGTATTCTGGAAGCATTTTACACAGTCGTACTTGCATGACCGTCCTCAAGAATTTGTCGTTTTGATCACGAAGGAAAAAAAAACGCGAGACAACCTGTCGCAAAAAGAGATGCACAAGGCCCAAGCCCCCCGCCTTAACAGGAAGAAAGAGGTTAGTTCTGCTGCACTTTTCCCATGTTGATGCCCACATGAAAACGGCAAAGACACGATGAATTTTTTGAATGCTAACACGCGTCGCCGAAAGCACATTCATTACGTACCATATCTTTGCCACAAGGAAAACATTGCACACATAAGCGCGTGAGAACATTGACAACGGCTTGCCCTGTCATGAATCAGCTTTCTCTCTCGCTCTCTCTGCTTGGCCAGCCCAGAAAGGGGTGGGATCTTGGTACGATTCAAGCGGCACGGCTAAATACTGGGTCGGCAATTTTGACCATTGCAAACGAGAAAAGTATTCAGGCGTAACATCCCAGTCTCCATGCCAGAAACCGGCACTTTTTTCCCAATTTACTTCACAGCCTGTCTGTCGGCAGAATTTTTCAACAAGGGCAGTAACTTGTTTATGATAGACCGGCAGAGAGGCTCGAGGTAGGCCGCAAACAGTAGGGGTGACAGGGGGCAGCCTTGCCTCACTGACGACAGCACACGAATGCTGTCAGTGAGCTCTCCATTCACAATTATCCGTGCCGTGCAGTTCGCATACACCATTCGAACACCTTCCTCAATCACTCGCCCTATGTTTGAGTGTGTCAATACTTCGAACAAGGCATCGTGCGAAACGCGATCGAATGCTTTGGCGAGATCCAGCTGTATCATTGCCACTCGAGATCCAATCACGTCACAACACTCCAAAACAGTTCGTACCACGTGCACATTAGTTGCGATGCTTCGACCTTTAATGCCGCACGTCTGGTGTGGCCCAACCAGACTCGGTATTACACTTTGAAGCCTTTTCGTCAGCACTTTCATGTATATTTTGTAATCCACGTTGGTGAGGAGTTCGATGCTTGAAAGCGGTACAAAAGCGCTTCTAGTGAATGCGGTGTTGCCTTAGAAACGTGCCGTAGAACGTTATACTGCGGTGTATATCGGTAATTATGAGCATGTTACTTACAGAAGTCGCAGTTACACGAGTAGCGAAGTACGTTTCCGCTACATTTCTTCTGCGCTCTGCGCACATGCAGAGCCATCTTGCGGCAAACACAGAAGAACCCCTCCTCGCAATGTGCGGCGCTGCCCCGACACGTGGCGCGCCACTCGCCCCTGGGTTGTAGAATCAAGCGTCTTTCATCTATAAGTGGCGTCCGTGTGCTGTGCGATGTCAGCGCACGTTAAAGATCCCCAGGTGGTCGAAATTTCCGGAGTCCTCCACTACGGCGTCTCTCATAGCCTCAGTCGCTTTGGGACGTTAAACCCCACAAACCAACCAACCAACCTTTCTTTAGATCACTATCTTCGCTCACCCGCTTCTCCCTTTCGGGCCGCGCGGGTACCGGTGCGAGGATGCCCCAATACCCTTGCGTTTAATAAGTTTTCTCGCTCTCTCCCCTTCCAACATCCAGCGTGCGTCACTCGAACAGTGGTGTTTAGGCGACGCGGCTCCTCTTTCCGCTCACAGCGTGATTGCTAGGTGCAGCGTCTGATGCCGGACGCCTCTGACGTGATCGCTGCGCCGTAGCGCTTCTGCTGGGAAAGCGTCCCCGGCGATGTGTGCCGAGCTGCTTCCGAGGAATCATGCTTCTGCGTGGTGCTCCCAAGCGAGATAGAGGACGATCCCATCAAGGCGTCAGCCCCATGATCGCGTCCGCCTTCATGGCGCGTCGCTGCCCGGCTTTCTCCCTCCGAGACACCGAGTTCTTTGGTTCGTTCGTTGCCGCGCCGAACGCTGCGTTGCTTGACGCTCACCGCGTGATTCGTGAGTGCAAAGTCCGACGCGGGGCGCTTCATCAGTGATTGCTGCGCCGTAGCGCATTGTCTTACACTCCTTGGCAGGTCGACGGGTGTTGTATTGCAGGGCCTTGCGCGCTCGCTCTTGAGACGCGTGTGATGGAAGCGGCGCCGTCTACCAGTGCCGGACAGTGTCTTGCTCATCAGTGTCTTCCTCGCCGGCGAGCACTGATGGACCATCTCCGTCAACTGGTGTTCGACCACGAGGAAGGCCACGCAAGACGGAGGCACAGAAGGCGGAGACAACTATGTCTTTGTGTGACTCAAGAGCATACCGAGCGAATGAGTGGGCGGTGCGAACGAGGTGCAATAACGCTATCGCGTTCCACTCTTGAAGGCGAAGCTTAAGCGTCCTACAAATTTTTTTGTTTCTACCGCGGCCGCGCTGGTAGCCGCCTAATCGCTATGCAATGCGCACAGTGATTTGCGCTAGTAGTCCGGCCTCAAAGCGGCGCGTTGGCCGAGCGACCTGCACTCGACGCGTCTCTGGCGCTATGTTTCTGTGTGAAGCCATCTATAAGGGTGATATATTGGGGCCCCGTAATGAGAACCGCATTTTTGTAACAAACAATTTTTTGACCAGGTATACTATTTCGAAGACAGGCTTCAAATCTGAAAATTGCAGCATACCATTAAAATAAATATTTAAAAAGTTATTTGACGTATTTAGTTAATTTTCGAACTGGATCCCTCTGCCTCTTGCCTGTTGTCCGTCGTAGGAACAAATATAGCCCTAGGGCTAAAGTAATTATAAAGTAAGTTAACTTGTGTTTTATTTTGAACCTCCTAAAAAGTTAGGTATATTTAGACATGCTGGTAAGTCTGTGCGACTCAGTGAGAGGACTGTCACCATCAGACACGAATAGACCAACACCGATCTGTGACGTAAGCACGATGCGGCGGCGCTTCTGTCGCCAAGCTGGGCCGGTTGGGGGTGAAAACTAGGCTTAGCGCCCATAGGAATACATGGAAGCGAAATATTCCAAAGCAGTTTTCTAATTTCATGGGTCATCTGTGATGTCGTTATTCGGTACAGAGCGACCATGAACACGCCCTGGAATAGATCGTGGAAGTGTGAAATCTCATTACCGAGGCGAAGTATTTTTAAAACACCGCGAAACGTATCGGGGTGCGAGTTGAGAGGGCGACCCATAGAAATACATGTAAACACAACTTACCGGAACATTTTACTTGATTCAGCAGCGTTGAACCCTTCTCATTGTTTGGTGAACGTCTTGTATCACGTCCCGACATCTTGCTGCATGGCACACTACATTCCCTTGCAAGTACTGCAGGTCTGACAACTTGCGGGACCGTTCACAGCACGATAAACTGACCGCGCACAGTTGCAGACGGCAATGCATCACCGGCGCTGTCGTTAGCAGACGCTCCGGAGCTGGAGGCGGCCGCGGTGGGTATCGCCAGCTGCGCTGTCGTCTGCTGCAATGCGCGACTCTCGTTCGGTTCGTATTGTCGTACGGCGTTTGAAAACTGCCTTTTAAATGTAATTCTGTCTAGGATGTATCACTTGAGGGACAGTATTATCAAGCTAATTTGCTCCATGCGGCAACATATCAGACTGTAAACAAAACTCCGTGATTCGCTGCATGAGCATTTAGGGGGTGTCTGGATTCACAACAAAGATTATTTGGGGATTTTGAAAAGTAGACCGCATCCGCAATGACGCAGCATACTTCTTCAAAGCGCTGGCCAATGTTTAACGACCGGCCACCACTTCTGGTGCTCTGCGAAACGAGAAAAATGTTGCGGTAAGTTGCGTTTACTTGTGCTTTTATGAGTCGCCCTCCCAACTCGCACCCCCATACATTTCGCGGTGTTTTAAAGATACTTCGCCTCTGTCATGAGATTTCATACTTTCATGATCTATTCTAGGATGTTCATGGTTACTATGCACCGAATAAGGACATCATAGGTGTCTCGAGAAATTAAAAAACTGCTTAGAAATATTTCGGTTCCATGTATTCCTATGGGCGCTAACCCTATTTTTCACCCCCAGTCGGCTGCAACGCTGAGAGCGCCCCCTTTGTTTGTAAACACGGTGTTGGTCTATAGAATAGATTACGTTCGAGATCGGCCTCATGCCCGGCAAAACTTATGTTAAAAATATGACAGGTAGAAGACAGCTTCACCGCCGCCCCACGTTCCTGGAGTGCGTCTTTGAAATTACGGCAGTTCCAGTGGATGGGGGGAGAAGCCTGATGTTTGGGTGCTGGCGTGATATCCTAGTTCCCACCGCCAAGCTGAATGTGGGGTTAATCTGGGGTAGACTCCACAGCTACGACCCCCCGGCTCTGAACTGGGAAGGACTCCGCGGAATCTTCGGCGATTTCACTCTGGTAGGTCAATATTCTGGAAATATATATGGACGCTTAGCGACCAAGGAGGGGGTCAGCCCCGTTCACTCATGTTTTAGTGTTACTGGTGACCGTAATTATTACCTCTTGGGTGATGTCTTCGTGGACCTGACCAAAGTTGGAATGGTGACCTAGCAACTCACCGAGGGTGTTTCTAAAGTCGTTGTGCGGGTGTCCATTGCTTTTTCCTGAGGGCCCTCGCTCATAGGCTCCGTTCCCTCAAAACGCACCACTTGGCCCGCCGGCAAGACAGCCCGATAAGTAGTTCAGCGTGTGCAGAGTGTAAAATATTGCTTTCAGTAACCAGCTGAGATACCTTCTCTTGAGCAGCCACCATTTCGCGCTGCATCTCTATGCGATTTCGAAGGAAAGTAAGTAAGGCGGCCATCCAGGTGCTGGCCCTGTGCAGGTTTTGTTAGTGAGCTTTAACGCTTGACCTTTTGTGATGGTTGTGAAATGCACGCATAATGACCGAAAAAAAAGAACGAGAGTGCATCTGCGAAAAGACAAAACGCTTCGCTAAAGGTTTATTACGACGAAAGCCTTTAAGCGCTCATACTCGCGGTTTCCGTCTGTCCGTTACATCCAGAGGCTGGAACAGTGCCAGCTATGACCCTCCCTCGTACTGGCGCACACCCTCCACGCTTCTCGGTGACAGATGGCGGCGCCGAAGCGTATGCGCATGGCAATGTCACCTGCGCCGTCAGGCGGTGCTAGTACGCGCTGCGACTGCGCTCTTTCGCCAGACGTCGTTGCAGTCGAGTGAGTGAGTCAGATATGGCTTTCAAGCAGCCCAGTGATTCCGCACGAAGCGGTTGGGATAAACGTAGGAAGGCGGATTTCCCCCAAAACCAAACGGCGTTTCGATGGAGGCGAAACGAAGAGGCGTCGTGTGCTGTGCGATGTCAGCGCACGTTAAAGATCCCCAGGTGGTCGAAATTACTCCGTAGCCCCCCACTACGGCTCCTCTTTCTCTCTTTCCACTTTCATTCCCACCTTCCTCCCTTCCCTTACGGCGCGGTTCGGGTGTCCACAGAGCAAGTGTGACAGTTACTGCGCCTTTCCCTTCCTGTGAACCAATTTATTTAAGATCGAGGACACTAACAAGTGACTTCGCCGATGCTGTCGACGGTTGCGCGATTACTGCCATAGTGGACACCGGAGCTCACTATTCTGTCATCAGTAGACCGTTCGCCACCCATCTCAAGAATGTGACGACCACATTGAATGGCCAACTCACCCGCACCGCTTGTGGCAACCTTATTACTCCGTCGGGGCGATGCACTGCAAGGGTTACAGTAAATGAACGTACCTACCCTACCAGATTCGTGGTCCTACTGAACTGCTCGCGAGATATCATCCTGACTATAGATTTTCGCAGTGAACACCGAGCGATCATCGACCTTCGATCAAAGCTCATCAAGCTTTCGACGGCCAACGCCGTACCTACTACGACGACTTCGCCGGAACCTGCCGCTCTGAACGTCCTGGATGAAGAATTGACGATGCCGACCCCATCAAGCCTCGTAGTATGCGTTAGTAGCGCAGACATCGAAACCGCTGAAGGTGTAGTCGGAGGAAACACCCAGTTGCTCTTGGAACGAAGTCTCGACCTCGCAATAGGGATCGCCAAGATCCGAGGAGAACAAACTATGGTGCTGGTGACGAACTTCACCGAAAAATACCGGCACCTTAAAAAGGGCACGACGATCGCTTTCCTCAATGCGCTACCAGACACCGGCGATGTCTTCGCCCTACCCCACCAGCCCGCAGACAGTGCAACTACCCGAGGAAATCTGCTGACGTTCGTCGTCAGCCCAGAATTACCCTGGTGCAGACAAGATTCGCAGTCATCTTAAATGCTACAGCGGGAGCTTTTGGTCAGCGTTGAAGGTAGTATGGCCGCGAGAACGCCAAGCCATCCGAGAGAAAGTCGATGAAATATTTCGTGACGACGTCATCCAGCCATCTCAGAGCCCCTGGGCAGCACTCGTGTCGTGGTAAAGAAGACGGAACACTTCGTTTCTGCGTTGATTACCACCGCTTGAATAGCATAATGAAGAAGGATGTATACCCACCCGCTTCATCGCATCGAAGACACACTAGATTGGCTCTCTAACGCTAAGTACATCTCGTAGATAGGCCTGAAGTGCGAGTACTGGCAAATTCAGGTCGACCAAGGAGACCACGAAAAGGCCGCATTCATAACGCCGGACGGACTTTTCGAGTTCAAGGTGATGCCATTTGGCCTCTGCTCTGCACCAGCGACGTTCCAGAGAGAAATGGGCGCCTTACTGGCTGGCTTCAAATGGCAAATTTGTCTGGTATACTTAAACGAAACCATTGTCTTCTCTTAAAACTTTGAAGACTATCTGATGAGACTTCGAACAGCGCTGGACGCAATCACGTTGTCAGGCATAACGTTGAAAGCAGAGAAGTGTCACTTCGCCTAAAAAGAAATGATGTTTCTGGGAACACCCACCAAGGAGGGAGTTCGCCCCAACCCACAAAAAAAGAACAGCTGCGATCGAAGTTTCTACAGCGGTGGCAAGAAAGCTGTACGCCGATTCCTCGGGCTGTGTGCGTATTACCGTCGATTTGCAAGACCTTTTCGTGTCTCGCCGAACCTTTGACGCTGCTAACAAAGGAAGACTGGCCATTTCAATGAGAATTAAGCACTGCAAGCAGAAGCCTTCTAAGTACTCAAGCGCCGCCTAGAGACCCCTCCTGTCCTAGGCCACTATGATGAGAACGTCGAGACTGAGATACACACCGACGTGAGCAATGTGGGCCTAGGCTCCATTCTTGTTCAAAAGAGCATCGGACAGGAGAAAGTAATTGCCTACACTGGCAGGTCCCTCTCAAAAGCCGAAGCCAATTACTCGATGACTGAGAAGGAGTGCCTTGCGATCATCCGGGTCGCTTAAAAGTTCGGTCCCTACCTATACGGTCGACCATTCATGGTACTAAGCGTTCATCATACGCTCTGCTACCGCGCCAATTTGAAAGGCCCTCCCCCCCAACCGCTCTGCTCGATTGAGCTTACACCTCCAAGAATTCGACATTACCGTGGTCGACAAGTCTGGTCGCAAGCATTTCAACGCAGTCTGCTTGAGCCGGGCCCCTGTGGACTTGCCCCCACAGCATGATGACGACGATGCCATCTTGGAACCAGTAAGCGCCAGCAGCTTACTGGTAAGTAAGCGCTCAACTGCTGCACGTGGACCTTGAGTTGAAGGACCTGGCAAACTTCTTAGAAGAAAAGATCGCTTCCCCTCCTACTGTGTTCAGACATCAGTTGTCTTTCGCACTACGGAACGACGTCCTGGTGAAGAGCTTTGCGCCCAACAACACAACATACTCCTTGTCGTGCCCTAAGGAACTCCGAAAAGAAATTTTGCATGTGTTCTAAAACAAGCCGACAGCAGGGCGCCTCGGGGTGGCGAGCAGGTTTCATCGGAAGTAAGAGAGGTATTACTGGCCGCGGTTACCTGACGACGTTGCCCATTACATGAAAACATGCGGTGAGTGAGCAACACGAGATGCCCTGGTCAGACCAGCTGGGCTTCTGAAGCCCATACCACGCCTGACCAAACCCTTTCAACAAATTTGGATGGATCTGCTCGGACTCTTTCCGACTTTATCAGCGGGCAACAAATTGATCATTGTGACCACTGACCCGCTACGCTGATGCAAATGCACTTCCACGTGGTACCGCGGTAGAAGTTGTGAAGTTTTTCCAGGGAGAGCTACACTACGCCAGCCGCTTCGCGAGGGCAGCGTGCATGGCTGCGCGCTGAGCCGTGGCACCACTACTCCGCCAGCTGTGCGCATGCGCGGAATGACGTCATAACTCGCAGCTTGTGTGCGCGCCGCGTTTTTATTTTCTATCATTCGTTCTAAGTTAGGCAATGGGTCAGTAGTATATGGGTTCGCAAGACCATCCTATGTAAAACGACTAGATCCAGTCCATAATCTCGGTCTACGGTCGTCATCAGGTGCTTGCAGGGCATACCAATAGGGAACCCACACTGGAGTTTTCCGCGTATCGCCAGCACCGCCTAGTAGCCGTCGCGCCCCTATCTCGGTAGGATGGTTAAGACTGCCGCGGCTAGAGGCGCTGAAGAGCGTCTAATTTATTGCGAAACTAAAGGCATGCTGCTGCGTTTAGAAACGCTTGGTTACAATAAAAAGATTTCTCTGGGGCCGAATTACGGGACTTGCTCTAAAGTTTTAGAGTGTGACGTCAAAATGAAGACGCTATGACGCCTCGACGAGACGTCAACGCGTGACGAAAATCGGAATCAACCAATGATCGCCAGGATGCCGCCCCGGGCCGCTTATTTTAACGGCAATATGTTTATTCGCACGTCAATGAGCCGTTTGCTAACTTTTTTTATAGATATAGCATGTGAATCAATTAACTAAAGCTTTATGCTTTCAAGAAGCCGCATTTCAAGTTCAACGTCATCAACAAAATCAAGAAGCAGCAACAGTTTGGCAATTAAACGCTCTCGTGAGTAGCTTCTGTTGTTGCGAGGGCGTGCTTGCACGGGTAAAGAAACCGTGAAAATTTCGCTTTTTAGTAAAACAGCTGATTCCACGGCTAGTGCTGGCTTTTGCGCATCGTTTGAAGTCAAAGTACTGTGTGATGGTCCTAAATGCGCGGAGAAATCATATCGGAAGCAGTGTAGTCGGGGCTTTGTTTATTTTTCTTTAAGAAACAGAAACAAAAGAAAGATCGACCGCGGAGCACAGGCAAAATAAACTTTTATGTCCACACGAACGTCTCACACACAAATGCTTCTGTTAGAACGAACACGGGGAAAAGCAACGTGGCTGAGCGTACACTACGAACCTCGCCCGTTTTCATTCGTTTTGTACTGTATGTCGCCTTCGCCTCCGCCTTTTGCTTTGGGCGCACTGCGGAGCCCAACCCCCCACTTTGCAGCAGTTGAGTTCAGCCATTTACATCCGCGCTTGCTCACCGTCAGTTATGAGAGGCCGACTACCTGCGAAGACTTGAAATCCTCTGGAGCCAGAAAAAAAAAAAATCGGAGCACGCATGACAGCCGCACCATCAGAGCGGTCGACTGCGAGCTTCATAACAGTTCATCGGCGCATTCGTAGCACCACCATTCCGCTTTCGCATTTTCAAGTCGAAATAGGCGTCGGAACAACTCGCCGAACAAGTAGAACGCATTCTCATACACCGCCCTTCGTCGTTGCTTGCGCCGGCGTTGCCGCTTCAGCGCCGCACCACCCACACCACTCCACCGCGTCCGCCGCCGCCATTTTCGCTCTAAAACGTTTTAGATCGACTCATCGCGCTCTGCAAAAATAGTCTGAAACCACTGGCATAATTAAGTGCGGGACGTCATCTGTTTTTCGCCTCCGCGACGCAATCGCAGCATCCCATGACGCAACTTTTCAAGATGGCGACGGTGACCAATAAGAGCGGGCGTTTTAGAGCGCTCTCAATTATAGAGCGGCCCGTAATACGGCCCCTGTACTCAATTCCACCGCAGCCAGGAGACTGCGGTGGAATTCAGGAGACTGGTTGAGTACGAAGGATTGTTGAGCTCCTCGTTTGAGCTCTGCTCATTGTGCTTCATAGCGTTGCTTCGTCTACCGTACCATACATATAAAGTTCTGTTTATTTGCTTTTATAATTTGCGCAACCTGAAGAGAACGTGGTGAAGGGCGCCTTTTAGAACTGGGCGTGAGTGGGGCCATTGCAAGATGGACGGCAACTCAGAGTCAACAAAGGGCGAACGTAAGTGGCTTCGTGATATGCATATTGCGATCATCTAGATGAACAACCGAGAGTTAAAAACATATCCGAATACGCAGTATTTTGTCGGAATTGCAAAAAAAGTCTGGTAATGCCCTAACCGTCATCATTGTTTCTGCACAATTTTTCAATGGGTCAGTAAGTGAGCTGTGATTGAAAAAAAAGCTCCATATAATTAAAGAATTAATCTGTTTATTGTTTGTTTCGAGTAAAATATGTATTGCTTCACAAAAAGAGCTCTTTGTATTTAAGTTTATGTTTCAGTTTGGTGGCTGAAGTACAACTGAAAACATTCGTGCAGTATTTGTTCTAGCATACGCATTAATAATTAGGTAGATATTTTCCACATTCAATCGAGAACTTGCCAATTGTAAATATCGCGCTGTACGATCTAGCTGCCTCATCCTCGAATGATTGTTATACGGCAGGCATGCTGCTAGCTTACCATGATTGCTCGAGTCTTTTATTTGGACATGAAATAGTATAGATATGCCGATCTCTATTCGCAGTTGGCACACAGGACGGGTGGAAGTGGTTGGAGGATACGTTAAGTGTATAACCACACACATCACACCGTTAAATGGTGCGTGCTACAAATTTTATTCTCTGCAAGGAACAAAGCACAGCAACTTCATAACATGAGCCCCGATATACAATTGGGCGCCGTAAACCGGGCGGAAGAAGTCGCCGCAAGCCACCAGGTAACGGCCACTTGGCTCTTCCACTAAGACCCAGTAAGACTGCTCCTGACAATAAAGGTTTCTCTCTCTCTCTCTCTCCCTATTGTTGATTCAAGTTCCCACATTTTTTTGCATTAAACATCACCGATGCTCACCCCATCCTTCGATGCATTTAATTCTTGGCTCTTAACGCGGCTTTAGACTCAGGAAATTGAAGATATGGCATTTGTCCCCCACGCTCTCACATTGTAGGGCACCGATAATTTCCGCCGAACATTTATCAACAGGACAATCCGCCTTTTTCACAAGGCCGCTGTGCGCATGCGCGCCTCTCCCCTGCTTGAAAACAAACCATCAACCCTCCGCCAGGATGGTGCAGTGGTAAGACGCCCGACTACTGTAATTCCCGGGTTCGAACCCGACCACGGAGGCTGCCTTTCGATGGAGGCGAAACGAAGTGGCGTGCGTGTTCTGTGCGATGTCAGCGCAGGTTAATCCCCAGGTGGTCGAAATTACTCCGTAGCCCTCCACTACGGCTCCCCTTTCTTCCTTTCCACTCTCACTCCTACCTTCATCCCTTCCCTTACGGTGTGGTTCAGGTGCTCACATAGCAAGTGTGACAAATACTGCGCCTTTCCCTTCCTGTGAACCAATTATTGTTATTATTATAACCCCAGCAGCGCATGTGCTGTTCTTGGCCTCCCAAATCGGAGCAGCCGGAGCTGATCTCGGAGGCCATATGCAGTCAATATTCGTGAGAGGTGTACGCGACAGATGGCGGTGGCTGTTGCTGGCGGCTACGTCTCCAAAGGATGCTTTCAACCAGCTGCAGACGAATTTTCAATAACTCCCAGAGGGCGCCACATCTTGTGAAAAAGGCGGATTGCGGCCACTTAACTTTTTACAGTGCTAACAGAGTGAGCATTTTAGACACTTGCTTCGCAGCGGATCTCGGTGGTATTCGCTTCGAAGAATAAACAAAAGACATTCGAACCCATCGTAAATAGGCAAGTGCCGAAACGCAACTACAGGCCTTTGTTTCTCTTCAGATGCGTTCAACGGCATCTCCCTAAAAACGGTGCTTTATATTCCGCGACACGAGGTGCCATTTTAGTCGACAAATGTTCTCGTAATGAAGCTAGTTGAATCATTACTGTTCCTCAAATGGGTAGTAGGTAAGTATTACACGCGTTCAATGCGCTTAACGTGCTCAATATTGCCAAATCCTACTGATTGTTAATATAGCAGGGAGGTCGTTTCGTTTTGCTGTGATATACTTATCATCCACTAGTGATGCTTCATTGCAGGAGAATCTTATTTGCTAGAAAGTGTGCGCGTAATTCACCGTGCAGAGGCGCTCTATTTTGCAAGCGCCCCATAGCAAGAAAAAAAAAGAGAACCGACGACAACCGTTTCAAAATCTACGCGTAGCGACGTTATAGCTTCCATAATGCAGCAGCGGCGCGGCTCGTACCCAAGTTGGCATGCAGTTGAGGAGGTCAGGTAACTCTAAATTCCTAAAAAAACATTAAGCATGCGATAAAAGAGTTATGCACGAAATAGAAAGCCCAAAATCCGGCACCCAGGCAGCGCTGGGTATCCGATTTTAAGCTCGCCTTTTGGGCAGCGCACGTTGCCTATATATAGTCTCCATGTGGTAGTACTATGGCTAATGAGTAACTAGCCACTAACCAGTACTATTGACTAACTAGTCACGAAGTAGAACTAATTAGTTATTAATCATGACTAAATATTCATGAGTAAAGACACTCTCACTATGACGTCATCGCATAGTGACGTCATTGTGGTGTTACATCCGGTCCTGAACCAGAAGTGACATCATAATAACACCACTTCCGGTCATGACGTCACAACTGGTCTGACCTCAATGCAAGCGTCCGCGCGGCGCCAATCATTTGGCGCTTCCTTGAACGCCGCACCACATAGCATATAGAATTAGACGCAGTACAGCAGGCATCAGCGGCGTTTCAAATTTCTTTACAGGAAGAAAAGGTGCAGTATCTGACACAATTCTCCGCGGACACCTTAACCGAGCCGTAAGAAAATGAGCAAGTTGGGAGAGAGAAAGAGGTGCTGTAGTGGACGGCTTCGGACTACAGCGCAACAGACTCTTTCGCTTCATCCCACATTACTGGTCCAAAGTAAAGTCCCTTGATAATTTGAAAGTAGCGACACTCTCCTCCGCGCCGCGCTTTCCTCCTCGATTCTCCTCGCGCGGCGGCGGCGAGCGCTGCGCACGACACGCTTTTTCCCCTTGACGCCCGCCGGCCGGCCACAGCAGTGAGTGAAGCGCGAGCTTTTGGGCTAGGTCTGCGCTCCAGGAGTGCTCAAAATTTTTGAAAAATTGCGAGAACAGCATTGAGAATGGCGAAAGTAAAGTTCATGAATTGATTGGTTTCTTCTTAGAACTGTTTGAATGGGGAATAGTGATAAAAAAAGCTTTCAGGCGAGTTCTGTGCTACAGACACTTTTTAAGTGTCATGATAAGGTTTTACTTTGTGCACTTAATCTAGTACTGCCTCTGACTTTGTGTTTGTTTTTTTTTAGAGCGTGAAATCTGTCACCGCGGTAAAATTTCGGAAAACGATCCAGGCTGGTGCTTTGAACTTCAACATTAGAGAAGGTTAAAGCAGGACTTAGTCTATTTCGCTACTGTCAAGCTATCTCTCTAAGCATAGTATATGTCACGTGATCAACCATGAGATTGGATTATTGGTTAATTGTACATGTGTTTCGATCAATTACTGGGCCAAATTAATTGATATTTAGTAAATTGCAATTAAAATCTAAATTTTAGCTACAACATCGAACCGCATACCGTTGGAAAGCTTAGGCCAAGTGTAATGGCACTGTGCTAGTTAGCGATCCGCGATAATCTGCGTTCATTAGTTAATTTTGTATAAAACCAAATTTTGAGCTGTTCCTTGCTGCTTCGAGGCAAGGAACAGGTTCGCCACGGCAGTCTTGATATGATGCTGATGGAGGAATTAAATAATTTTATGAGTACGCGGCCCCTCACTGACTTCGCGTGTGATTAAAAGACAGCAGGGTACACTGGGAGAAGTGGTGGGCCCTATTGCCGATACACTGAAGTTCTGGGGCAAGCATGCTGTGGTCTCATGCGCTGTGTAAAAGAGCTTGATTTCATTGAACGCAACAATCAAATAAAAAAATTACAAGGTGCACATAGGTCTTCAACGTGCGGAAATGAGAAAGCATATAACTGCCAATTCATTAACTATCGCTATCCTATCTATCACTATATCTACTAATGCCAGAGACCTATCGTAACTGTCACTATCCGCAACGAACACTATCACCTCCCTATCCGGGCCTATTACTATAATTTACTATTATTATCCGTAACAGTCACCATCATTACCTATCACTATTCATAACCATCACTATTTAATCTGATGCCGTCCCATGACCCATTGATATACTTCAATTTTCATTGACTTACGTTGTCAGTCAAATCTCTATTATCTCATAATATCTGACGAGACAACTATACATTGACTTTTAATTCTTATACTTTCTTGTTTTCTCATAAATGGAGGTGGGAAAAGAGCAAGCCACAGAAATAACTGACTACTATCAGCGCCAGGTTCATGTCTCTGTCGAGGAGGCTTCCTTTACTTCAGGACAGGTCGGTGAGAGAAAATTGATGGAACTGCGTTTGGCCTGTATTTTTTTCGAGTTCGTGTAATATTGGCGGCTCAAACTGGTCTTCAGTGAAATGTAGCTAGAACATAGAGCGATGAGATAATTACTCAGGCTAGGTGAAAAAAAAAATCTTCTTGCATACAATTGAAATGAGTAATATGTTACAGTGCTAAGAATTGTTGCTCGCAAAATGTTCCCCTATTTTTACATAATGACTATAATCATTATTGATTGTTTAGGTTTCGTAAATACAGAAAATTGATGCAATGATTCTGGCTGATATGACATCGATGGGATAATTTTTCTCGCAATAAATGAATACGCGGAATCGCGCTTTTAGAGCTCCAGCTTTCAAAGCGAAGGTAACCTGCCAACGCCTAGTAGTCACGGTCAAAGTGAAGCGTGTGTGATCATGTGAACACCCCCTGTACATTGGCCGTATCCCAGATAAAACGAACGCATATTTTTTAACCCACGCGTGCGTCGAAGCATGGCAAGACACATTCAAGAATTGAAAAAAAAAAATGCCGTACGACCTAACTAGTGCAGATTACCCGCAATACCTCGGGTTTACTTGCCAAAGAGTTTTTCAGGGCCAGCATTAATTGCTCCCGAGTAACCAACGCACACTACAAGTACAAGCTGGAAAGGCTAGCTCCTCTACAAGCCCGAATTTTGATTTTTAGTGAAGTAGGCCAGGGATCCTAGCATAATCGCGACAAATGCAATCGAAAGACTGTAATTTTCCAGTTATTTCTGACAGCAAAAAGCAGATTATAGCGCCCTGTTTCTGACTGTACAGAAGTCGAAGCGTGTTGGAGCCTCGCAGAATATTCAGCATGCTGCAGAGGACAACCTTATTTTTATACAATGAACATGCTGCCGCCGCAAAAATATTGAGGAGCAAGCAGGAATAAAAAACGCAGCGTCAGGTGACGCGTTATTACGGGGAGTGAGAAAGGCACCCGACGTCGCAAACAACTCTGTTGTTTCTAGGAATAAACGTCTTTCGACTAATCTTGTGAATCTATTGACTCGTGCGCAAGCCGTCACGCTTACCTTGAGATATCATGAATACCGCATAACCATCTTCAGGCCGCTTGCTGCAGTTGTACGCGCAACAGCACGGCATAGAGCTTGCACGCTCCAATAAAAGCACAGCGCGCAATATTCGCTCGCCGAGACTAGGAGAAAAATGGCGCGAAGGAAAAAGAAAACACAAGGAAAACGCCGGACGCGCGTCGGTTTCCAATGGCAACGGCAGGGAGACCAATCGTCGCTCAGGAAATCGGGCGGAGAGCCGGCCTTCAGCGAAGGGGCGCGCAAGGGGCGAGGAGGAGGGGAGGAGGTCGCGCGGCGGCGGCAGAGTTCAATCGTTGGCGTAACTTTCAAAGTATCAAGGGGCTTTAGTCCAAAGTGCCCCCTATGGTATAAATAAAGCTGAAACTATAAACTACAATGCGCAAAAGCCATGTGTTTCCTTTCAGGCTGAACCTAAGTGCTGATGTAGCTCTCGCGTAACTCGAGGTTTAACCACAAGCTAAACCACAGCTGATTTCTGTCGAACACATTCTCTTGCTACCCGATGCCCCAGAAGTGCTCATCACGGACAGGGGAACGGCATTCATGGCGGAGCTGGCGCAAGCCGTCTTTAGAGAGTTTTAGTACTGCGTAGTGAGCGCTACGTACGCACAGCCCACTTACTTTGCGGAACGCTACGCCACGGTTGCGTACATGCCACAGAAAGACTTTTAGTAGGGCGGAAGCGTATACGTACGCAGGGGTCTGAAAGCTAACGCGGCAAGCGCAGTAGCCTGTGTAGTGCCATCTCGCAGCCATCCAAAAACTGAATTTTCCAGCGCAGGAAATCCTGCTTCTTTGTTTTTCCGACAGGCGAGAGATGGAACCCATGCTGCAAAGGTGCTGATTTGGTTCGTCGTTGTTACAGAGGATGAGGATATAATTAATAACTTTAACCGAATCGGAGCACTACCCCCAGCAAACGTAGTAGAAAACGAAAATTAACAATACAACCCCGTGCAAATTTAAAAATCGAAGAAGCATACCGTTTTTCCGAAAGAAACAATGTCATATGCCAAAGCAGTTTTCCGAGTTTACAGTGCGCCTATGATGTCATCATGCAGTGCAAAGTAACTATGAACCTCGGAGAATACACTGCGAAACTATACGAAGTCTTATTAGAGAGGCGGAGTATATTTAAAATGCCTCGAAACGCATGCCGTAAAAGTCAACACCATGGCCCATAGGCAAAGAAAACTTACCAAAATAATTTTCCGGTTTAGGCCAGCCCCAATGAACACGGCAGATGGTTAAAAGTTAGCGAATGTTTTGAAGAAAAAGTATGACAAAATATGCTACAGCTTTTTTTGAGCAAACAATATTTAACGCGCCTCGATGAGTCTGCGTTGTAAAAACCTGCATACGCCTGAAATTTAGCTGTCTGCTCTTCCGAAAGTTTCAACGTTCCCTCTTAAAGGCGGCCGCTCAAATGATACAAGCTTTTAAGCTAAAAGCAGTCATCGCTCGGCACGAAAAACGAACCGCGCACAACAGCAGACGACCAACAGTCCGTCTGCTCACACGAATGTCATTCGCGGTCGCCGGCGTCGTCTGCGATCGAATAGAGCGTCGGCTGCGCCGCCGTCTGCTACAATCAACCGTTCCCCTCCGAAGTTTAAAAATGCCTTTTGAATGTATTTTTGTCTATGAGCTGCTTAATTTGAATGAAAGGTATTAAGAAAATTTAGTACATACGGCAGCTGTATACGAGAAGCTTCTGCGATTGGGAGAAGCACCCAGCGCATAGCGAGCGTGTGTGCGGCATGTGCGGCTTCACAACACATATTTTAGAGCCGTTTATAAATAGATTACCCGCGGAAGGGCTCAGCATACTTTGTCACACATTTATTCAAAGCACTCGCCAACATTTAATGATAGGCAGCCTCCATTGGTACTGTACTAAACAAGAAAGATATTGCGGTAAGTTGTGTTTACATGTTTTCTAAGATCCCTACCAGCTCGTACCCCTATAAGTCACGCAGCGTTATATAGATACTCCACCTTTGAAATGGCATTTCATATTTTCACAGTCTGTTCTTGGATGTTAGTAGTTGCTCTATACCAAAAACAAAATCATAGGTGCCCCCGTGAAGACATAAAATGGCTTTGAAATCTTTCGCTTCCACATATTCTTGAATACTGCGTTTGGCTATAGGTGTAAAGCCCATGGGAAACTTCGTACTTACTGCTTCAAGTTTCAGGGATCCTGGCGACGAAATACACCAGCTAGAAGTTGGAGCGTTCGCGCAGCGCATTCATAGACAATTTGTGCGTCGCATAAGGCAATCCGCGCCCTTTATTGCGGAGCAACAAATGAATTAGATTTTACTTCTTGCGAAACGTCAAATCTCCTGCAATGAAAAGAAAAGAAACGAACACGCGCTGCGTGTTTGCTGCTTATCATGCGCGGCCACATAGCCAAACGTGTCTGTCGAGCTTTCTCCTACGCGAGAGCAACACGCAGACGGTTCGGCGAACGCACGCAGAGGTAAGAGTAAGAAACTCTATGCACGCAGAGGTAGGGATTTCTGCGTACGCGAGCAACGTATACGCAGTACGCAAGAATCGTGATGCGTATGACGCATGCGCAGTAAGCAGCACGCAGGCCGCCTACGTACGCCAGGGTTCTGCGTATGCTTACGTACGCAGTGCTAAAACTCTCTTTTATCAGCGACGTCCAAGAACGTACCATACTCAGACGAAAGGAGTTACGGAGCGCCTCAACAAAACGATCGCGGACATGACCGCCATATACGTCGACTCCGAACACAAGACCTGGGACAGCATCCTGCCTCGTTAGGCTTCCACTATAATACCTTCTTTCTTTCTTTTACTGCGCGGTATAGTAACAGGTGTGCACAGATCGCGCCTTTCCTTTTCTGTGAACGAATTATTACTGTTTTTTGTTCTAATTAATTACCTAATTAAACCATATCAACCAGTTTGTCACTTGCACACCTTTTTTGACGCTTTATGGCACCATGCTTTTTTCAACAGGTATATAAACTAGTTCATCTTTCACAGCGGAGTCAACTTCGTGTATGCGTGAATCGCCTGGCGAACTCGTCAGTCATGGCTGAATGTCATTACTGCGAACACATTCACCTGCGCACGAACAACGGAACAACCTCCGGCTTAAACAGCAAAGCTGTTATAAGCTTCACAAGATACGTGTACGTGACGTTTAGGCTACAACATCCAACTTTCATGTGGTTGCAGATGCAGGACCTGTGAAAGAAATTGGCTCTGGCTTAGCTTGGTTAAGTCTGGTAATTGCGAAGCAATACGTCGGTTCTGCTATTGACGCTGAGCGTTTTTTTCGCCTGGCTGCATCTTGAGCTCGTAGCTTGGAAAGCCGTTCTTCTCGTTCTTGTTCTGTCTTCGTAGCTCGCTGATGCTTTCTCTTTGCAACCTGCCGAAGCGTATAGACTGGAGGCGGCATCTCATGGGTTTAACGAGAAGAGCGGGAGTCAGGCCGTGGCTGTGGCTATGCGCCGCGCAAGGCGACGGCGTGAGATGGGGCCCCGTTTTTAAGCAGATGGTATGACGTCACATAGCGCACAGCGCCCGTTGTGAGAGGAGAGGGAGTCAGGCCGCTGCCGTGGCTATGAGCCGCGCAAGGCGACGGCGTGTGATGGGGCCCCGTTTTTACACAGATGGTATGACCTGTATGACGTCCCATAGCGCGCAGCGCCCCTGGTGAGAGGAGCGGGAGTCAGGCCACGCAAGGCGACGGCGTGAGATGGGGCCCCGTTTTAACGCGGTAGCGTTAAGGAGCTCGTTTCGCAGAAAAGCAGGTGTCTTCGGCGGCATTGGCCGTGAGCGATAACTCCCGGCATGCACTTCATGCATGCACTTCATAAATAAAAAGTAACTTCCAAGATGGGCTGGGTGGGAAACGAACCAGGGTCTCCGGAGTGTGAGACGGAGACGCTACCACTCAGCCACGAGTTCGATGCTTGAAAACGGTACAAAAGCGCTTCTAGTGAATGCGGTGTTGCCTTAGAAACGTGCCGTAGAGCGTTATACTGCGGTGTATATCGGTAATTATGAGCATGTTACTTACAGAAGTCGCAGTTACACGAGTAGCGAAGTACGTTACCGCTACATTTCTTCTGCGCTCTGCGCACATGCAGAGCCATCTTGCGGCAAACACAGAAGAACCCCTCCTCGCAATGTGCGGCGCTGCCCCGACACGTGGCGCGCCACTCGCCCCTGACGTTTCGCCGTGCACCTTCACGGGTTGCAGAATTAAGCGTCTTTCCTTCCTTTAGATCACTATCTTCGCTCACCCGCTTCTCCCCTGCGGGCCGCGCGGGTACCGGTGCGAGGATGCCCCAATACCCTTGCGTTTATAAGTTTTCTCGCTCTCTCCCTTCCAACATTCAGCGTGCGTCACTCGAACAGTGGTGTTTAGGCGACGCGGCTCCTCTTTCCGCTCACAGCGCGATTGCTAGGCTGATGCCGGACGCCTCTGACGTGATCGCTGCGCCGTAGCGCTTCTGCTGGGAAAGCGCCCCCTGCGATGTCTACCGAGCTGCTTCCGAGGAATCATGCTTCTGCGTAGTGCTGCCAAGCGAGATAGAGGACGATCCCATCAAGGCGTCAGCCCCATGATCGCGTCCGCCTTCATGGCGTGTCGCTGCCCGGCTTTCTCCCTCAGAGACACCGAGTTTTTTGGTTCGTTCCGCTTGCTCAGGCGCACGTTTCGTTGCCGCGCCGAACGCTGTGTGACTCAAGAGCATACCGAGTGAATGAGTGGGCGGTGCGAACGAGGTGCAATAACGCTATCGCGTTCACTCTTGAAGGCGAAGCTTAAGCGTCCTCCAAATTTTTTACACAGATGGTATGACGTCACGAAGCGAGGTCACGCCAAAGCTCAAGCGTAGCTATGCGGCCGCGGCATCGCACGGGCTGAGGTGGTAGCCAAAGTAGTATTGCTTCGCAATACTATCCTCCCGTCGGTGACGCGACGCTTCGCAGAGCCAGTCAACTAGCGCAAAATAGGCAAACAGGTAGGACGCTGTAGACCACACGCACGCTTCACGCCATGCCTTTCAAGGCGAAAGCCTTTCTTAGCTCCTGAGTGGCGTCTGAAGGAGTGTGTCAAACGAGACAGATCGCTTGCTAATCCGAAAGTAGCCATATAACAAGCCAACGTTAATATATTCTAGTTCACTCCAAAGTATCTAAACATTAAGTATCCAATAGCCAAAGCCATAATCTAAACCAGAGAGGTCGTAAATCAATCCGGAAGTATGGAATCCATTCCTATAGGTTAACATTGCTTAAATTGACTAAAGTATCTAAACATTGGGTAGTCAATAGCCAAAAGCAGTGCCAAAAAAAAGACAAATAGTCAAGTAAAAAATTACAACAAATATGCATTGAAAAGAATAAAATTAAAAATAATATAGATAAAAAAGGCCTTCGCCTTGTGGCTCCTAATAAGTCTTCAGTGCCGCCTAGAATTTTTCTTTCTCTTTTGCTGGTTCGCTTCCTCGCGTGTGCGCGTGCAGGTGCGAAGCTGCCCAGTGCGGTAATCGTGTTTAGCTGTTAGGCTGGTGCGACCGTCTGCCTGATTTACGTCTCTCCCACCAGAGCGTCACTCCGGAGTTGACGGCGGGACCGCAGCAGTGAAAGATTTGGCGAAGGACGCTACGTCTCCTGTGGATTTAGCCACTTATGCGGCGCTCGCACGCGCTGTCCGGCGTTTTGGAGAAATCCCTCGGAGGCAGTCCCATCGAGCTAGCGTCGCCAGCCTTGCTCCTGTGACAACATGACCCGCATCCGCCGCGCGCCGGTGGTCAATACTGCACCAGCAGAGTTACCAGCCGCAACGCATCCAGTGCGGAGCCGCGAGTGACGCTGCCTGCGCTGTTGGCGTCGCCGTCCGTCACCCCTGCCCCTCCCTGCAGGCCACTGCTGGCTTCAAGCACAGACGTAGGAGGAGCACTGCTGGTCGACCCTTGTCGGGGCTGCTGGCTGCCGCAGTTGGTGCCACCGCCGTTGCGCACGGTGAGATCCTACCGGAGTCGTATAGAAGCATGGCCATTCCCAGCCTGCCCACTTCGGCTCCGCTGAGCGAGGTCAACACGCCCGGGGCCGAGAACTGGAGCTACACACATGTGAACGTCATCAACGTTTCTTTCATGTGGACAATCAACAACTTCAGTTTCCGCCGAGAGGAAGTGGGGGAAATGATAAAAAGCTCAACATTTTCGCCGACGGCCAACGACAGCCTGAAGTGGTGCCTAAGGATGAACCCCAAGGGCCTGGACGAGAAGAGCAAGGATTACCTATCCTTGTACCTGCTGCTGGTGGCCAGCAACAAAAGTGAGGTACATGCCAAATTCAGGTTTTCCATCCTCAACGCCAAGCGGGAAGAGACCCAGGTTATGGCGAGTCAAATGGCATACCGCTTTTTCCAAGGCAAGGACTGGGGCTTCAAAAAGTTCATTCGGAGAGATGTATTGCTCGAGAAGGCGAACGAACTCCTTGTTGAGGACAAGCTCACACTCTATTGTAAAGTGAGCATTGTTGCGGACTTGGTGAACATCTCGGGGCAGAAGAACGCAAAAGAGTTCAAGGTCCCTCCGTGCAGGCTGTCTGATGACTTTGGTCACTTGTTTGAAAGCGAGAAGTTCAGCGATGTCGTCCTGAGTGTCAATGGGCGGGAGCTCTACGCCCACAAATCTGTCCTTGCCGCTCGCTCTCCGGTATTTGCGGCCATGTTCGAACACGAGCTGGAAGTGCAGCGGAATAGAGTGGAGATCGCAGACATGGACCACCAGGTATTCCGGGAAATGCTGCGGTTCATTTACACAGGCAGAGCACCCAAATTCGAGAGCATGGCTGGTGACCTGCTGGGCGCGGCCGACAAGTATGGACTGGGTCGGTTAAAAGTCATGTGCGAAGAGGCCTTGTGTTCAAGCTTGTCTGTCGAGACTGTTGCGGAGGTGCTCATTTTGGCAGACATGCACAGAGCAGACCAGCTGAAGGCACACGCCATCGACTTCATCAACACCAGGAGTTCCACGGACGTTATGGAGACTGCGGGCTGGAACACCATGATCCAGCGCCGGCCGCACCTAGTCGCCGAGCTCTACCGGGCGCGCGCTACAAAGCAACTCACCCAAGTGCAACGCAGGAATTAAAGCACTGGTGGCTGTCAGGACCGGAGCGACGCTGGAACGTGTTTGTAGGCAACTTGTAGACTGCGGATGGCAAACCCTCTACGTCTGCCTATGCTTCTCCCAGTGCCCAACCTCTTAAACTAATAAAAAATGGAGTTTTGAGCATGGCGTGAGCCTAGTTATACAAGCGAAAGCTTTGCTCGGTACCTTATTGCGCGATTTATCAAGGTTGTACGCCATCTGACGGTTTGAACTTGGGTGCGCTCATTCCTCGCTTTAAGAGTAGAGGTGATATATAGCGCCTTCAACACAGTCTCTATTTTTTAGTTGATCTTCGTGGAAACGAAGGCGCAGTATGTCTCGCTTTCCTGTGCAGACCTGCACTTAGATATGTCAAGGTCACACTGGCCCTTTATTCAAGGATTTTCATCTTTTGCGTTCTTTTTTCACGGAAAGAGGGCGCTTTATCTGTCTTCACGAAAGGGCACTCGGACCTAGTCAGGCGAAATCCAAAGTAGCACACCATGTAGTAGATTTTACGAACTAAAACCACATTAGTTATTATTTTTTCCACCAGTTATGGTCTTGTTTCTTGCGCATGGTAAAAGTTTGCTTCAGAACGAGTGACGTTTTCTGATGTGCAGTCGCAGGTATTTTAGTGCTGCAATACCACTACCCTCATTCTTGCAATAACCCGATGCCTGAAGGCGATTTGACCTTTGGCCTTTCCGAGAGACTTCAGGTGTCCACAGAAACAAGTGTGACAGATACAGCGCCTTTCCTTTCCTGTCAACTAATTATAGAACGCTGGCGAACGTAGATACGTTCAACACAATGCTGCTTGTGTTCGAAAAGGGACGCGCGGTGTACCGTGTGTAGCAGCAACACTCAGGCTTTCGCATTTCTCCACTGCAAAGTTGTGCACTGCTTTCGCCTCGTATCCAACGCCATCATTAATAAAACATTACGTAAGAGGATTGTATCTGTTACGCACATGGAATTTGTGGTCTGGAAAGATGGCCGCCTGATTAACACAGTACAATAGCGCCTAATAATTGAGACAAAGCAAATTCCTGTCAGTGCGCTCTGCTGCTGCACGATATTCCATGATTAACTCAGTTAAACCGTCTTTTTTTTGCTTTTGTTCTGTACTTGCTGATTTTTAATAATACCCCTGATTATCTTCTAAGCTTGCAACCACTCGATTTCTTTTTGCAGCTGTCCCATCCAGACAGAGAAAAAATTAGCTGGGGCTTAGCTTTAGTAAGCCTGGAAATTGCGAAAGCAATGTCCGCTTGGCTACGCAAAGTGTTTCGCTTGTGGTGGTGCAGATTACTAATCTCCCGTGTACCCACGAAATGAAAGGCATGTTTTTTAAAGGTCTAAAAACTTTATTATTCATTCACAGATTCTTCTTTCTGTAGCCCAATGAACCGCAGCAAGGCCTGCAAGCTCTTGCAACCTGCATGACATCAGTCGCTTGCCGCCGTTCACAGGTGGTCGACCGGCCGTGGAGCGTAGCTGCGGCGCGCTGGAGAGCCGGCTGGGTCCCCCGTCTCTTGCTCTGGTATGACGTCAGCAGTCACGTGACCGAGCACCGCCGCCGCTCGACCGTGGAGCGCAGCTACGGCGCGCCGAAGAGCCGACTCGCTACCCCGTCTCTCGCTCTAGTATGGCGCCAGTAGTCACGTGACCAACCGCCGCCATCGCTCAACCATAGCCTTGAGGCTATGGCTCGACCGTGAAGCGTCGCTACGGCGCGCTGAAGAGCCGACTTCCTACCCTGTTTCTCGCTTTGGTATGACGTCAGTTGTCACATGACCGACCACCGACCGTTAAGGGTAGGCTCCGGTACGGCGAAGAGGTGAAACCTGGCGTAGTATTACTTTCGCAATAAAAAGTTTCATCGTGCATTACAGCATCGCAGTAACAGCGTCCGACCTCATTTACCTCCTGTAATCGAGTGCCGCAAAACGGAAAACTGCGTTATAAAACCGTTGTGCTCAGAAGACTGGCGTGGTATTGCCGCGAACCCTTGAAAACTTTATTTCTTGCTGCTTATAGTCCCTGGCGGCCAGTCCAAGGACCGGTTGCGCTGGCTCAGAGGAGGTTGGCGGGGATCCTTTGGGATGTCGCGGCCTCCATCGTGCGCTGGATAAGCCGGCGTTGGTCTGCTGGCTCGGAAGTACACAGGAGAGACTTCCATGTCTCTGGGGTGTTTGAGTTGTCTGTGTTGTAGTGTGTACACATCCAAGCCATGTGTATGAGAGTTGCCAGAGCTGAGCAGTGCTTGCACATGGGGGCTATCTCGTGTGGAAAGGTACAGTTGTATAAAAGGGGGTGTGGGAAGCTGCCAGTTTGTAGTTCGCGCCATTGGACGGCCTCGCATCTTGTTAGATCGCGGTGTGCGGGAGAATATGAGCATCTTTTGAGTCGATAGTGCTGGAGTATGTCCGTGTAAGCGGTGAGTAGAGAAGCGCGTGAGATATTAGTGTCTGGAGAAGCAGGATGGCTGATCATGCTCTCGGCTAGGCAGCTGAGATCTCGTGCGAGAGCGTGCGCCAGGATGTATCCGCTGAGCGACTCGTGGGCTGGAGCCCAACGAAGTATGCGAGATGTGGAAGAGGGTGCAGTAAAAAGTACAATGTGTAATGCTTGGCAAGAGATACAGCCAGCATCATAGCTGCGGATAGACGGTTGAGAATCACTGATGACAATTTTGGTATTAGGGTCCGCTAGGGCTAGCGCAACGGCAACCTCCTCAGCTTCGGTGACTGTTCCTGCATTGCGAATGCTGCAGTTTGTGAACCAGCTGCGGTGAGGGGTGAGAGCTACGGCCACCTTCGCTGGCTTCGAGGGATGGTAAGAGGCGTCCGTATACATGATGTCCGGACGTTTGCTGAAGCGTTTCTCGAATTGCCTTGTCCGGTCCGCCCGTCACTCGTCGTGGTGTTTCGGGTGCATAGTTTTGGGAATGGGAGGGATGCGGAGATTTAAGCAATATTCCGGGGTAAGTTCAGCATAACGTAGGGCCGCTCTCGGCGGGGAGATCCCAACTTGCTGCAGTACCGCTCGGCCAGCGTGTGTGAGTGAGAGCCGCTGATATTGGGCGGTGAGGATTGCTTCGATCATTTCGCTCACGGTATTGGAAATTCTGAGAGCCATGAGCTTATGGGTAGCTGTGGACATGGGAAGACCCAGGGCCGTCTTGCACGCTTTTCGAAGTGACGCCTATAGCGGGTCGCTTTCGGCACCAGTGAGACGTAGGTATGGTGCAGAGTAGGTGATGCGGGAGCAGATGACAGCTTCCCAGGTAGCACAAAGTGGGTTATGAAGGGTGGGCTCTGGTGGGTCTGATATAGGCAATGCAGGAGAGCCCCGATGGGCCCCAGTAGGGACCGATGCAGGCAGGCCTTGCCGGGCTGCCCACATTTTTCCCGCATTGCCAAAAGGGCACATCCCGCCAACTCCCCCCGATGGTCCTACTTTGGACAGATTCGGACAGCCGCTCTGGATGAACATTTGGTTTTATTTCGGTTAGCCCCTCAGATAATGACATAGGACCGATGCGGCTTCTATAGCGTAAGCCGCACTTGGGCTTGCCCACATTATTCTTATAGGGGTCCGACGCAGGAAATTGATGGGAAGCCCTAGTCCAAGTTTTCCCAATCAATATTTAAGCACATAATTAGGTCATTATTTTATGCATGTCTGCACTTTGTAAACAGCCACAATATTAAATTTTACAATAATTCATAACATTAATCTAGCCTAAATGACTTCATGTACATCTTGTTCAGGCTATGGAGATGTGTGTTCTGAACAGTAATATTGTGCAAAGAGTTGCAGGCTGTCCACAGCAGCGACATAAAGGGCAACAGTTAGCAGTCAGTATGTTTTAGTACTTTAATGCAATTTGCATGAGCGCGAGAACTAAAGCCATGTAAATTTCTAACCGACTAAACATGACAACAACTGTTATACAAATCATCTATAATAGTAATATAGCGCCCCATCTAATACAAATAAAGGTTGGAAAGAATCATTACAAAATTGCACGCACGCCTTCTAGCCCCATTACGGCCCATGTGGGATATATAGCAGTTTTGTGTGGGAGCCCCAAATGGCCTGGGTGTTGTTTATGAACTATAGAGCCCACCCGTTGTTGCACGTGCCTTCAAAGTCCCCACAAGGGACCGATTTTGGTACCATGCGGGCACGCCCGCTTTCCCTCTCCATTACAGCCTATGTGGGACCTAAAGCTGCCTCATTCGGGCTTCATGAAGGCTTGCCCAAATTGAGCTCTTATTCATATTTCACCTGCCCTCAAGTAACCTACAAGGGGCCAATAGGGGCAGCATGCGGGTATGTCCGTTTTTGTTTTGCCCCACTACGGCCGATGTTGGTCCCACAAAGATTTAATGGGGGCGGCCTCACTTCGGGTCTATAAGGGCTTTCCCATAAAAAGCCCACATTTAGGTAGGATTGCTCTCAAATATCCGACAAGAGACCCTTGTGGTGTGGATGCCGGAATGTGCTCTACATTAGCCCGAGCAACGCCACTATGGGACCCATGCAGTAGTAACAGGGGCAAGCCCAAATGGGGCTTGCCCACTTTTGCCCCATCGGGGATCGATGCAGGTTTTATGATGGTTGCCCCAGCCCCACTTACCTACATCGGACCTACTGGGGCCCCACATTCTGTGCTACCTGGGTTGAACTAGGCGCAGTAGGTTGGGCTCTCGCATGCCAAGATGCTTGTTGGAGACTCGCTCAAGGAGGCGTCTGATCTGTACCACCGACTGGTATATGCGTTGTAGCGTGATGTTGTTGCCATTGGCCTGTAGATGTAATCCCAAGGTCCTGATGTGATCTGTGTGAGGAATCGGGTTTCCTTGCACCTGGAGGTTGATGTCAGGAAGTACCTTTGGAGGTCGTCGTCCCGAGGGCGGGATGATGACATACTCTGAATTTGTCGCCGAGCAGGCGAGACCAACCCTACTGAGGTAAGCTCCGATGCATTCGATGGCGGTCTGTAGAATCTCATCAATCTGGCCGTCACTGCCGCGCGTGATCAAAAGTGTGAGGTCATCAGCAGAAATGCTGTGATGCAGGTGGGGGATGTTGGCCAGTAGCTTGGGTAGGCCTATCAGTGCAACTTTAAAAAGTATCAGCGAAAGTACGGAGCTTTGGGGCTTGCCACGGTTTCCCGGAGAGGTGACGGAAGGATCTCCCATGCCAGCCTTAAGTTGCACTGTGCGGTCCGGGAGGAAGTCTCGGATGTATGCATACGTACGATGTCCGGCACCTAGAGCTGAAGTTGTTGAAGAATCGCTTCATGGAGGACATTGTCGAATTCCTTGGCAACCTTGAGGCCGACGATGACTTTCGTGTCTAGCGTGCGTCTCATGAATACTTGATAATGGAGAAGAAGCATAATGTCCAGGGCCGCTAAATGAAGGCGGAAGCCGAACATTGTGTCTGGTAGAAGATGGTTGTCTTCGAGGTATCATAAGAGTCTGGTATGGATAACGTGTTTCATCAGCTTCCCAACGCAGGACTTGAGAGAGATGGGACGCAGGTTTTCCAAGATTGGTGTTTTGTCGGGCTTAGGAATGAGGACTAGATTGGCGCATTTCCACTCCTGGAGGATGGTACCACTGGCTCAACATTCTTGAAGATAGTCGGTAAGAGCATGAATGGATGCATCATCTAGATTCCTGAGCATTGTATTTGAAATGCGGTCGGTGCCGGCCGCCGATGTCGTATTCAGGTGAGTTAGTTCGGCTCGGACCTCCGCAAAAGTGATTGGAGCGTCTAGGCCGGAATGCTCCACGCGCTGATAGAACTGGAGGTTGGTTGTTGGGTCAGGGCGGATGTAAGTATTTGTAAGATTTTGTTTGAGCTCGTCTGGCGGGCCAGGATACTGGTGGAAGATTTGCTCGAGCTGTTGGCGTGCTTGGAGTTTGCCTCCAGCTGGGTCGAGTAAATGTCGAAGGAGGTTTCACGTGTTACGAGCGTTTGGAGTCTCGTTGATCTGGTCACAAATGTTATGCCAGCTCTGTCGAGTGAGTTTGATTGCATAGTTCTCGATATTCGTGTATGCGCGTGCCAGTCTACGTCGGATATCACGGTTCCATTTCCGAGTGGCCAGTAGAGCTTCGAGTGACTGCTTGCGCTCCCACAGACGGGCGAGGTAGCGGTCGCAGTGTGGGACTGTGCCCTCTAACTCGACGGTTTGTGTGGCGTCATCCACTTGTTTGACAATTTCGTTTATCCACGCCTTAATGTCAGTAATAGCGGGAGGTTTGTCCTGCTGCTTCATGTGCGTCCGGAAGGAGTCCCAGTGAATCACCTGAGCCGACCGCGTACATTGCCTGATGGGCTCGTGTATGACGATTTCGAGCATGAAGTGATCACTCTCGAAATTTTCGTCAGTTTTACACCAAGTCTGTCAACTGCGGAGGTCGTAAAGGCACGATCCGGCGTTGTATCACGGTGTAGGCCCATACCGTGTCTAGTGGGGTAGGACACGTCCGTGATAAGGATCAGCTGGTGCGTATGCCAGTCATTCTAAAGGAATCGGCCTTTAACCAAATCTTAGTGGTAGCCCCAAGCGGGGTGATGCGCGTTGAAGTCACCGAGGATGAGGAAGGGTTGCCCCTGCGCCAGCTGCTGGGCTTTGAGGAACAGCGGACCTAAAATATCCTTATGGGCTCGGGGCGGGCTGTAAACATTAATTATAAACAGACTAGTGCGACGTTTACGTGAGGGCCGAGGTAATATTTCTAAGACATGTTTGGTGGAAGTTGAATCAAAATTGTGTTGGAGGACAGTGAAATTGCGTTTGACGAGAGTTCTATTCGAGGTTTTACTCGTTCCGATAGTTATGTACTGTAACCGGCAATTTGCGTGTTCTTGTCGCCTTCCGAGAAAGCTATTAGTTCGGGGCGATCACTCGCAGTGAGGAACTGCTGGAGGACCGGACGCTTACGCGCTAACCCACGACAGTTCCACTGCCAGATAGTGGTGATACCCGAGCTGCTCACCATGATTAGGCTGGGAAAGTTGGGAGTTTGGAGCGGGTGTCGGCGCAGGGCGGTGGTGGTGGTAGAAAACATTTATATAGGACAAATACAGGAGGTTATGCGTGAGCTGACCCTGAAGGGGCCAACCCTCACAAACACTAGGTGGAGGTCCCTAGTTCGGGACCCCAGTGGCGTCTGCCGCCGCTCGGGCTGGCCGCGGGTACCACGGCAGCAAGGAGTTTGCCCTGTGCCTATAGCATTGCTCTTTTTTCTTTTTTTTTTTTGCTCAGTGTCAGCGAGACAAGGGTTTATAATTTTCTTAGTCGTACAAGGTGCTCCGAGGAGTATCTAAAAAAGATCATGGCCACTCGCGTCTCTTTTTGCAATGTTGGAGGTCTAGCTAGCGAATTTTTGGAGCCTTACCTAGGTGTTTCTTCGCCAAATCTAAATTGAGCGCTGAGGGGGGCAACGTGCATTCATAGTTCGATGGGCGACGAGCACGCTTACAGCTACCGATGCCGCAGTGTCTGAATTCTGTTGCGCGTGCAGGTGATACCAACAAATATTTCATTTCTGTGCCACATACGTCTATTCGTTTGTACCTTCGACATTGTCACACCACGCGACAATATGTTGCAGGCATGTGCACGTACTTGGTGCGGCGGGCTTGTCGACGCAATTCACAGGATAAAATTTGCTGGAGGCAGTTCGGACCACTAAATTGTAATGAGGCCAAAGCCCTTAAGTGCGGTCGTAGCGTGTGAAGCGGCTTCGATACGCACGACCGCTCTTTTTTCCTATCCCGCCACCGCTTGATCTCCCCACGACGCATCGCACCATCGCCTTCTCCCATGATGTCACTTTGTTGCTAGGATGCACCATGACGTCAGCGGCGGCGGTCTCCATGGCAGCCGTATTGGCATGACGCTAAAGAAGGAGAACAAAGGTACGTCTCTCTCATGCCTTGTGCGAAATACATCGTTTTAGTCAAAGATAGGCTACCGATTTTATGCCTCCGACAATAATTAAAAAAGAAGCCCGGCATTTGCTGCCTGTTAACGCGCTTCGCTGGTGGTCGGAGGGGTATTAGTTCGATTACCACTGGAGTACGAAGTTTTTATTAAAGGTTACATGGTGCGGCGTTTGAGGAAGCACCAAACGAAAGGCTCAGGATGATTGACAGCTCTGGTGTGATACGTTTTGCGATGGAATTGATAGCGAAGAGCAATTAAAGGCTTTCGCCTTAAAAATTAGAGGGGTTCAATCACGCTGAACCGAACGTGGAGCGAAATATTTTGCTGTGGGCCACTCAGCTTTGCAACGAACATAATCAGCTTTCCTACGAACTCATAAAAGTTCACAGGTGTTCTATGTAGTTGTTGTGGCTGTGAGAAGAATGAAAAGCAAATTCACGGGCCTGCTACTGGCTCTCTAGCTGAGCCTACACAGCTGCCTCGTGCAGAAAGGAAAGAGAAAGTAGAGAATAAAGAAAAAGACGAGGGAGAGAAAGACGCGCGCCGCAAAAGCCACCATCGAAGCGGTGGCGGGTGCAATGACGGCCTACAGCAGATAAAAATTCGGTGGCAGGCTAGCCCCTGCCGCAAGCGGCGGTGATCTACCCGTCCCAGCCCCATTAGGGTCAGGAGCAGCCACCCTCCAGCCGCTCCCCGAAGCTGCCACGTCGGCGTTCTATGCAGAACCCACTTTCAAGCCCTGCACATGCAATGCCGGCGAACGCTTTCCCGCTCCACTCGGTCAGCTATCCGTGGCAGCGCGCGCATTCGCAGTGCGGAAACTAATCTTTTCGTCCCCGCACCGCCGCGCACATCTGCTGAGGTGCCGATGCCCTTCTGCTCATCCGTGGGAAGCAACAAGTGTCTGAGCAGTCACTGGGCGACCCGAATAACACAACTAGCGAGAGCGAGCGGTTGGAGCTACAGACAGCTCAGCGGCTAAGATCACTGCGAAGGGCGAAGGTATGGTGGCCCCGTGCCTACCGTTAAAGGCCCCTGCCAAGGCAGATTTGACATTCATCTCTGCATTCAAGAATTGGAGCTTCGCTCTAAAATGGTGGCAGAGTATGCAACGTGCCCCGCCGTGGCTAAGTGGTCAAGAAGCTCGACTACTGAATCGGAATACCCGGTTTCGACCCTGGCAACCGGCGGCTGTGTTTTGATGGCGACGCGTTCGTGTGCTGTGCGATGTCTTGTATACCGCCTCACCGCGAAGTGGCGCCAATAGCACGGTAGACGAAAACAAGTAACACGGACGGAAAGAACAAACAATGTCGAGACCATGGTGACACCTCTAAAAAATAGCGGAACGTACACAACGGCTAACCTATGATGATGATGATGATGATGTACTCAAGCACGCTATTGCCCCTTGGTAGCGCACACACACAACTAGGCCAGCTAGTTTCAGTAGTGTTTCAAAGATGACGTTTGCTACTACTAGCAGACGACTCTCGCAGTGGTAATTTTTGTGGTGCGATGATTATGCGAGAAAAAAAAATTCAAATTGTTGACAGCCAATGTGGAGGGCGCGAGCATTATGCGAGCAGCCCAGCATTACGGATCAGCGCAGCATCTTTCACACTTATTCGTGGAAAAGTGAATTGCGCACTAGAGGTATAGTGCCTACTAGAGGTTACTTTCAAGCCTGATTTGACCTTCAGCGCTGCATGCGGGACGTAGAAAATGACCTCTAACAGAGTGGGTATCGGAAGGAAAGGCGCAGTATCTGTCGCACTTTCTTCGTAGACACCGGAATCGCTCTGGAGACTTTCTCCGGGATCAGAACAGTGACCCCGCGGTGGTGCACTGTTCAAAATGCCTGACTACTGTGCCAGAGTACGCGCGTTCGATCCCGACCGCCGGGAGCTTCGTTTCAATGTAGGCAAAATGAAGAGGCATCCGTGTGCTGTGCGATGTCAGCTGCTGCTGCTATGGCTGTAGGAAGAAAGAAAAGAAAATGCACGGGCCTACTACTGGCTCTGTAGCTGAGCCACCTCCGCTGACTGGTGCGGACAGAAGAGAAAAATTGGCAAAAAAAGAAGGCGAGATAGACGTGCGCCGCAACAACAGCCGTCGCCCACCACCACCGAAGCGGTGGCGGGTGCACTGACGGCCTACAACACATAAAAATCAGTGGCTCGCTAGCGCCCGCCGCAAGCAGCGTTGACCTACCGTCCCAGCCCCGTAGGGCCAGGAGCTGCCACCCTTCACTACCTCCTCCTCGCGATGTCAGCAGGTGGTGAAGGGCAGTTGTTCTTGGCCCTATAGAGCTGGGACGGTAGGTCAACGCCGCCTGTGGCGGGGGCTAGCCAGGCACCAATTTTTATCTGTTGTAGGCCGTCATTGCACCCGCCACCGCTTAGGTGGTGGATGACGGCTGATGCGGCGCGCGTCTTTCTCTCCCTCTTCTTTTTCTTTTTCTCTACTTTCTCTCTCTTCTGTCTGCACGAGGCAGCGGAGGTGGTTCAGCTACAGCCCCTGCCGGGGTGGTGCAGTGGTAAGCCGCCGGACTAGGTAAAAATGTTTAGTGAAAATCCGGAGGTTGTAGCGGTGGTTGGAGTCCTCAGTCCGGAACCCCATTGGCGTAGGCTGCTGTCCTCGCTCTTTCGATGAGTTCTTTTTGACTCCTTGCGTCCGAGCTGGTCAGAGCTGCCTCCCACCCCTCCTGCGTTGGCTGGTTATTAATAGTAACAGTATGATTTTGCTGGCATGCTCACACCACGGCCGCTCAATGGAGGCGCACTTGGGTGCGGCCCGTCGCGTCGCCCAAAAGAGCCGTATGGCGCCTAGTTCTCATTGCCAACGCTCCGGGACGACTCTGGGCGGAGAGCTGCGCGCAGCGGCCGTGGCTGTGCTTTCGTTTCGGCGTCCACGTGGTCGGCGCTTGCTCAATTTAGGATTATGAGCGGCGTTTCACACATTATGTGATGCTACGTGCAAGTTTGCTATTGATAAGGTGATAGCGGCAAGTCATCATCACTAGGCTTTTCCAAGTCGTTCGTGGTCTTCCGTTTACAACGAGAATGAGGCAGTCGTGTGCTTCGCTAAGTGCGCACCCATTTAGTTACGTTTCAACCACTGTAATAACGTATTGGATATTACAATCTTGAAATCGGGACACGGTTTGGGGCCATTTATTCAGCGTGCACTTTTCTGGAAACTTAAAATTCAGGACGTAGTGTTCAACATTATTATTCAGCCTGTTCCTCCGTTTTCACTGGAAATAATATTCAAGTGGGTACCACCACCAAAACATACTAACACAAACTGTTGCAAAAGAAACAACACAAGATAGCCAGTTCAACGACACGCCCGCAGGCTCAGGCATTTTTTTTTTCTCGTTTGATTATGAAGCCGCGGGATGCACAGAAGACACGCAAGCTTGTTTTACAAGCGAAGAACTTTCCTCAAAAAAGATTTATATGCAAGCGTGATTTTTTCCACTGTCTGATTGATGTTCCCTGTCCAGTAGGTCAGCAGTGGTCGCATTAGTGTGGTTAGGTCCTTAGCGTGACTGCGGTCTTCTCTCTCGCAAATCAACTTCGTAAATTGCACAAAATAGGGAAGAAGGGATGAAACTAACATGTTGCATAGCTTGCTGCTTCTTATGACCTGCGGGCACTTCAACACCTTGCTAACAAAGGTGCATGGTGATTTTCAGATACCTTAGGCTACCATCATCGAGAATTTTGATAAGTCCAGGGTTTTGCAGGAATCACAAGGCACAAAATTAATAAATGGATGGGGACTAATAAAATAAAATTATTGACACTCTAAAGTAAGCACTAGAGGTTATTTAAACTTTGGTAATATATAAATATAGAAAACACAGGTAGGCACTGAAACAGAATAAACAAAAATGTTTCATGAGATTCTGTAAAACTATTGATACTTTCTCTTCAAATGGACGTGCAGGGTAACCAACCAAGAATGCAATCGGTGCTAACTCTATGTCAGCTGCTGGTTCACACCACAAATGAATGAATCCAAGCTGACTCGAAAACTCTCTCGCAGCAGACGTGATATGGCAGTTTGCAAGGTACGGCTTTCATAATCACGAATGCCAAGTTTTATAGCTGCCTAATTGTTGATAGGTGCATCTGCAGACTTTGATGCTTGCAATATGCCAACCTGCACAAAGCATGGCAAAATGTGCATAATCTCAGTCTATATATATTTTTTTTTTTCGCTAGTGGTACCTTCAGTATTTTCTCCGAGGTGAAAACTGCAGCCCTTGCGTCAACTTTGTCGTTCCCGCCTTTTAATTGCCTTAGGCTGCTAAAAAGCAATACTATAGACCCGCTTTCAGAACCTGCTTTAGGGCGTATCAGAAGCTGAAAATAAGATTCGGTTCAATGCAATGCACTAGTAAGGCACACAGAAGACATTGTTGTAAGATACTTGATGCGATCAAGAAGGTACTTAATTTGCACCACTGTGGATCTGGTTGTCATGATTGTTGCTTCGTACGTTTGTTTGGTTAGCCTTTGCTTCGACGTGCCTCCTTGGACCTGAATGTCTTCAATATGGCAAAGTCCAACTCTAACCAAGAGAGTCACTCGTCATCTGACAAATAGAGCGGCTCCTCTTGGTGTCTCCATGGCTTCACTTATGCGATGTTGAGCAAGGCATACCATATTTGATATCATCGTCATAAAAGTGATCATGGCGCAGCTATCTTGAAACACACATGCTTCAGGATGACACGGGGGGTTGTCCAGGAGGAAATGAAGTGTAGCTATAACAAGTGGGGAAAATAAAGTTATTGACCTGCGCACATTAATTTTTTCAAGGTTGTTTGGTTCAATGCATGAGCCCACGTGAGTAACTTGTAATGTGGGCAGTTCGGGAACACGGAGGGGACAGCTGAAGGAAGCAGGATCTTCCGTTTTATGTTCTTCCTGTAATCGTCATCTGTGAAGTGCAGTGAGTATACTAGTGACTTGTCACTCGGCTCCCACCGGCTTCCTTTTCCATCCTAGCGCTCCCGAGATATGTTTTTCGGCCATGCTGCTCGACGTTGTGAATCGCACGGGAACTCATGGTAACCGATCTTTTCTTGCTTTCGTGGTGCACAGCGGCACACAGCAGTTGCCTGACATGGTGCTGCATACGCTTAGGACGCTGTTATGCTGAGTAGTCAAAACAATAACACGCGCCAACCCAGCCAACGTCCTCCTTCCGCGTCGTCTGCTCGTCCGTGCCGGCGGCGCCCTGTCCTGGAGTGGTGGCGCCCCCGCAGAGAATGACGGCGGAAACTGTAACTTCTCCCAATACGCGCTTCCCCAGCCATTGAGGCGCGACGCGACGGGCCGTACCAAGTGCGCCTCCATTGAGCAGCCGTGGCTGAAGTAGGTTAGCAATGGGGTAGCAGGCTCCACGAGATCCATATTGGGTCCCCGAGGGAGGAATGCTTGGGCTGAGGCGTGTGCGCTCTTGTTCCTTGGGATGCCCTGGTGACCTGGTACCCATAATAAGTGTTTATGCGTGGGTTGCTAGATACGGGTGTAAATATCTTGCAGGATTTTAGCTGCTAGCGGTGCAATCCTGCCCCTGAGGTAATTGCGATATGCTGTCTGTGATTCGGTAAAAATTTATTCTGAGGTAGTATGTGTTTCAGCTAGAGCAATCGCCACTTCTTCCGCAGCCAGTGTGTCTTGGCTGAGCAATATTAGTTCATTCACTGTGTGATTTTGGTGCACTACCGCAACGACCAACATTCCTCGTTCAGGACCCGCAGCATCGACATAGAACATGCCCTCGCGCCCGCCACAGTGCCTTTTTATAGCTTCCGCTCGTGCTTTTCGTCTTGGTTGGTGAAAATCGAGGTGCATATTACTCGGCAATGGAGTTCCCTTGAATTGTCCTCTCCACGAGGCTGGGATGTCGCTTTTAGGGTCTAGCCCGACTACACTGCTGGAGTACCCGGGTTTGAACCCGACCTCGACGGCTGCGTTTGGATGGAGGCGAAACGAAGAGGCGTCCGTGTGCTGTGCGATGTCAGCGCACGTTAAAGATCCCCAGGTGGTCGAAATTACTCCGTAGCCCTCCACTACGGCTCGTCTTTCCACTTTCACTCCCGCCTTGCTCCCTTCCCCTTCGGCGTGGTTGAGGTGTCCACAGAAAAGAAGTGAGACAGTTACCGCGACTTTTCCTTCCTATAAATCAATCAATCAATCAGTGGCAGGCCCGTTCATTTTCGTTTCCTACTGCCGGCAGCCACAACTACTACTAGTATTCAGCGCACGTTAAAGCTCTCCAGGTGGTCGAAATTACTGTGAAGCCCTCCACTGTGGCACCTCTTTCTCTCAATCCACTTTCACTTCCACCTTGCTCCCTTCTCTTACGACCCGACTCATGTGTTCACAAAGCAAGTGTCACAGATACTGCACCTTTCTCTTCCTGTGAAACAACTATTATTAACATTACGGCGGTTCAGGTGTCCAGCGGCTGCGTTCTGATGGAAACAGAGAGGCGTCCGTGTGCTGTGCGATGCCAGCGCACGTTAAAGATCCCCAGGTGATCGAAATTACTCCGTAGCCCTCCCCACTGCGGCTCTTTCTCTCCTTCCACTTTGACTCCCACCTTCCTCCCTTACAGTGAGGTCAGGTGTCCACAGAATGTGCACACATACTGCGCCATTCCTTTCCTGTCAACCATTTATTATTCTTTATTCAGGTGCCCGCAGAAGTAGTGACAGACACGGCGTCTTTCATATCCTTGTACGAATAATTATTTCTAAGCGTGTATTGACTTTCAAATGACCTTTATCGGAAGGGTTTATGGAATGAAATGGCGGAAATCGGATAGGCGTCGGTGTGCTGTACTTTTAAGTGCACGTTAAAAATTGAAAAATTATCAGGTGGTCGAATTTATTCGCGGCCCTCCACAAGGGCAACTATTTCTTTCTTCTTTGACTCCCACCTCCCTCCTCTCCCTTGCGGTGCGGTGTAGGTGTCTACCCAGAAATGTGGCAGATGAATCGGTTATTTTTTTCCTCAAAGCCAATCAACAGTTTATCGCCACGGCCTCCTGAAATTACACCCATGTTACGATTACAGTGATCAGAAGTCCTCGGTACGACTGCCTCACACATATTAAAGCTCGACTCGAGTAGCAAATTTGTGTTCATTAACCCAACGAACCTTAACACCGGCCCAAACCTCGAATGACCGCCATGAGACCACAATTTTGAACCAAAATGCCGCTCCCCATCCCCGCTTTGTTCAGCACCATGAGTTTGGAATTAGGAGCCGCCAACAGACCTATAGAATCGCCAAACGTGACATGAGCTTAGGTTCTTAAAAAAACACATACACGAGTAAATGAATTTACATTCAGGGTCATCATCATTTGGTGACCAGGGGATCCTTAGGATAAAAACAAGACTGTCTGCAGAGAGGAGCAGACACTGTCAACACATACACCCGACATTGAGAACTTGAATGTTCCCCTCACCTCAAGCTAAGGGCAAATTCAAAAAATATATGCTCAACCTCGTATAGCGGTCGCTTGACAGAGGCCCAATCGTCGCTTTATATGCAGCGGGAAATATCGACGGGTGGTAAGCAGGGGGGCCTTCTTCATTAGATTTCACACCACGGACGAAATGTTTGCTGCATATCCTGCTATGCACTGCAGGTCTCCAGTTGCAGCCGTCATTGCTGTAAAAGCAACACATTCATCGTTAACGCACTTGGAATATTGCCGGAACATAAAACAGCTTACTTCTGCCGTCGGACGAGCGTGATCCAGCGGTAACGCAGTTCTATTTCATACGATCGGCTCGGAAACCTATAAAACTTCGTTCCTGGTGAGTTGGTGTACGTGCTGTTGCAGCCCACGACGCAGCAGTTCGTGTTGCATTTCGGCATTGTTCCGAAAAGGCAACAGCTACGCGCGAAACAGAGCCCTAAAGGCTTTCCGAACGCCAGCGGGCCGATCGTATCCTTCCGAGTGTGCGCTCGCCGCCGTGAGGGGCGCCCGAGTCGGCGCGGGAACGACGTTCGCTACGAGCCTATAGACGTCTACAGAGGAGGGAAGAAGATCCCGGAAGAGTCGCAAACCAAAATGCTAGGCATGCGGATACAAAGCAAGTGCCGTGTAGATCAAACAATCAGGCAACTAATAAATACAACAGCGTAGATCACGCGAATGATCGCAAGAATATCCAACAGAGGACGAGGCATGTGCGAGGACGACACATATGTAGGCTGGTACAGGCCCTCGTTGTAAGTCGCATTGTATATGATGTCCCCTACTAAATTACGCTCGAACAAGAAAAGAAAATTGCGCTCTTGGACTACCGGTCAACACCTTGGCGGAACAATTCTCTAAACTGGGCATAAACAACACAGTGCAAGAGCACATCGCGACCCACCTTCTCGAACAGAAAATAAGACTCATACAGACGAAAACGGGAAGGAACACGCTGAATATACTGGGAATGAGAGATGCTTGCACAGAAATAAATAGCACGGGGAGCATACCGAAGGAGATAAGAGAGATCATTAAGTCAACTCGATTCCGAAAAAACATGCATCCGAAAATACACAAGGCCAGAAGAGAGACACGATCACAGGCACACGAAAGAAGCCTCGCAGGTGGGAAAAAACATACTTTACGTCGATGCGACCACATACAAAGAAGAATACGCAGCGGTAGCCAGCGTTGTTGATCAGCAGCTTAGGTATAGCTTAGGGAAATCAACTGCGTCTCGATCAAGTGCAACAACATTCTCGACGCTGAGGAAGCTGCAATCGCTCTCGCTATCACCCACCAGGGCAAGGAGGCTACCAAACAAATAATTACGGACTCGTAAGAAGCATACAAAGTTTGGTGTCATCGATGATACAAGAACCATGGAAGAACACAAACATTATCTTATTTGATGAGAAAGGGGACGCTAAGGATTTGAAAAATTACAGACCAATTAGCTTACTGTCTGTTACGTATAAGGTATTTACCAAAGTAATTGCTAATAGAATCAGGGCAACTTTAGACTGCAATCAAGCAAAGGATCAAGCAGGCTTTCGGAAACGGTACGCTACTATCGATCATACTCATACCATGAACCAGGTGACAGAAAAATGCTCGGAATGTAACCAGCCCTTATATATCGTCACGTGGTGGTGACAAGGTCGATGACAGAAATGATGAGTCGGTGATTGCACTGAAGAAACTCTTTATTGGGTTGACTTGCGCCCGCAAAGGAACTAAGCAACTCGGCGGCGCCGATAGCAACAAACGTGCTCGACGATCGTAGAACAAAGAATGTCCGTCGCACTCGTCAACGCTCAATTTAAAGGCTGCTCAGAGCAATCTAGATAACGTCGCAAACTGCTAGTAGCACAACCTGGAACATTGTAGAAACCTACGCGAGTGATCGGAATTTTCGAGACCAGTAAATGCTACTGCTACGCCATTTGTGCCCACAGTGGGCGTTTGTAAAACTAAACAAATCTCAAAACCACTCAAAACTAGCATCAAACCAAAATTTAGCACATTTTTTATTGCGTAACTAAATTTGCGGTGTTAATAATAATAAGTTATAGATCTCGGCGCATTATTGTTCGCGACAAAGAAAATGATAACGCGTCGTATGGCGACAACGAGCATGAACAAACTCGAGATACAGAATTGATAAGCACGCCAGAATAACAATGATAAGGCCGCATGCCAGCGGCTGTCGAACAGGAACAAATAAAGATTTAAACTGCTCGCGGCATTAGTTAAAAACATCGCCTCGATGCTTCAAAATAAACAGATATAAATTAGCATAAACATTGCAAAGCAAACATGAATAGCCTTTAGCGCGCATAATATGGCTTAAGGCGTACAACATGCACAATTTCTGGATGTACTCGGCGCCGCTGTGAGGCTGCCGCGCCGTTGGGACTGACCTCGTAGTTCAATTGTCCTAGTCGGCGAAGCACCTTGTAGGGGCCGAGGCATCGGCGTAAAAGCTTTTCGCTCGGTCCGCGGCGGCGAATCGGCATCCAAACCCAGACTTGATCTCCTGGCTTGTACTCAGCATCGCGTCGTCGTAAGTTGTAACGTCGGGCGTCGGTTCGTTGCTGATCTTTAATGCGCATATTGGCGAGTCTTCGGGCTTCCTCTGCACGTTGGAGGTAGGCGGCGACGTCCAGGTTATCCTCATCGCTTATGTATGGCAGCATTGCATCAAGTGTCGTCGTGGGCTCCCTGCCGTACACAAGGCTGAACGGGGGCGACCTGGTTGTCTCCTGGACGGCGGTATTATAAGCGAAGATGACGTAGGGTAGAATGGCGTCCCATGTCTTGTGCTCGGCGTCGACGTACATTGCAATCATATCCGTAATAGTTTTGTTGAGACGCTCGGTAAGCCCATTTGTCTGAGGATGGTACGCAGTAGTTCGTCGATGACTTGTATGACTGTATTCTAGGATGGCTTGCGTCAGCTCTGCCGTAAATGCCGTTCCCCTATCCGGGATGAGGGCTTCTGGGGCGCCGTTCGCAAGAGAATTTGTTCGACAAAAAACTTTGCGATTTCTGCCGCAGTACCATTGGGCAGGGCTTTTGCTTCGGCGTATCGGGTAAGGTAATCGGTGGCCACGATGATCCACTTGTCACCCGCAGATGAAGATGGAAAGGGGCTGAGAATAATAATAATAATAATAATAATAATAATAATAATAATTGGTTCACAGGAAGGGAAAGGCGCAGTATCTGTCACACTTGCTATGTGGACACCTGAACCGCGCCGTAAGGAAAAACTGATTTATTTATAGGAAGGGAAAGGCGCGGTAACTGTCTCACTTGTTTTTCTGTGGACACCGCAACCGCGCCGTAAGGGAAGGGAGGAAGATGGGAGTGAAAGTGGAAAGAGAGAAAGAGGAGCCGTAGTGGAAGGCTACGGAGTAATTTCGACCACCTGGGGATCTTTAACGTGCGCTGACATCGCACAGCACACGGACGCCACTTCGTTTCGCTCCATCGAAACGCAGCCGCCGTGGTTGGGTTCGAACCCGGGAACTCCGGACAGTAGTCGGGCGTCTTACCACTGCACCACCCCGGCGGGGCGGGCCGAGAAGATCCATCACAATTTTTTGAAAGGGCAGGGTTGGGGGTGGTATCGGGTTCAGTAGCCCAGCTGGCCTGATCGGCGGCGTCTTGCGTCACTGGCACTCAGAGCACGTTTTTACGTAATGGGCAACATCGGCAGGCAGTCGCGGCCAGAAGTACTTCTCCTGGATTCAATGCAACGTGTGCGTAAAACCGAGGTGCCTTGCTGTTGGCTCGTCGTGCAACGCATGAAGAATTTCCTGTCTGAGGTTTTCAGGCACGACAAGAAGCTGCGCTGTCTTGTTGGGAGCGAAGTTCTTCTTTACGATGACGTCATTGATTAAGGCGAACGACGACAACTGACGCCTAAACACAGCAGGAGGAGAAGCGGTCTTGCCTTACAAGTAATCTACTAGGTCTTTTAGCTGAGGATCTGATCGCTGTTGTGCAAAGCTGCTGGCGCTTACTGGTCCCAGAAAGGCATCGTCGTCATCGTCCTTCGGAAGAACGTCGACGGGAGCGCGGGATAAGCAGTCTGCGTCTAAATGCTTGCGGCCCGACTTATAGACTACTGTAACGTCAAATTCTTGAAGTCTTAGGCTCCATCGGGCAAGGCGGCCGGAGGGGTCTTTCAAATTAGCCAGCCAGCAGAGCGCGTGGTAGACTCTTACCACCTGGATAGGTCGACCGTATAGGTATGTACGGAACTTAGAAATGACCCAGATGATCGCGAGGCACTCCTTCTCGGTGGTCGAGTAATTTACTTCGGCTTTGGTGAGGGACCTGCTAGTGTAGGCAATTACTTTCTCCAGTCCGGTACTCTTCTGGGCGAGAACGGCTCAGGCCCAAACTGCTTGCGTCGGTGTGAATTTCGGTCTCGGCGCTTTCATCAAAGTGGCCAAGGACATGAGGGCATTGCAGGTAGCGCTCAAGTTCGTCGAAGGCTGCTCCATGCGGCGCTTCCTATTTAAAAAATACGTCAGCCTTTGTAAGCTGCGTCAACGGTTCGGCGATGCGCAAAAAATTTCTGACAAATCGTCGATGTTAAGCGCATAGCCCAAGGAACCTGCGCACGGCTTCCTTATCAGCAGGCGGTAGAAATTGTGTGATTGCAGCTGTTTTCTCCTAATCTGGCTGAACACCATCCCTGCTAACGATGTAACCTAGGAACCGCAGTTCCTAGTAGGCGAAGTGGCACTTCTCTGGTTTTAGCGTTAGTCCCGATGATTTGATGGCTTCCAACACTGTCTGCAGCCGTTTCAGGTAGTCTTCAAAGTTTGGCGAAAAGACAACGACAGCATCCAAGTATACCAGGCAAATCTGCCACTTCAAGCCCGCCAGCACAGTGTTCATTAGTCGTTGAAATGTTGCTGGTGCGGAGCAGAGGCCAAATGACATCACCTTGAACTCGAAAAGGCCGTCGGGTGTGATGAATGCGGCCTTCTCGCGATCTTTTTCGTCGACCTCAATTTGCCAATATCCGCTCTTCAGTTCGATCGATGAGAAGCACCTTGCATTGCACAGCCGGTCCAGTGTGTCGTCGATGGGGGGAAGTGGGTAGACATCCTTCTTAGTTATGCTATTCAAGCGGCGGTAATCGACGCAGAAACGAAGTGTGCAGTCTTTCTTCTTCACCAAAACGACAGGTGCCGCCCAGAGGCTGTTGGATGGCTGTATCACGTCATCACGCAGCATTTCCTCAACTTGATCGCGTATGGTCTGGCGTTCTCGTGGCGATACACGGTGGGGGCTTTGACGTAGCGGTCGAGTGTTTTCGTCCATGATGATGCAATGCTTTGCCAACGGAGTTTGCCGCACCTTCGACGCTGAAGAAAAGCACTCGCTGTAGTTTTCAAGCAGAGTGCGAATGGTCTTGTTGGCCTCGGGGGAGCGCTGGGTTAATGTCGAAAGTGGGCTGCTTGGCTCGTTTGGGTGCATCGTCTTCAAGTTGGCTGGGGAGGGCGAAGACTTCTCGGGTGTCCGCTAGCTCGTCAAGGAAAGCAATTCTCGTGCCCTTGTTCCGGTGCCGGTATTCGTCGGTGAAGTTTGTGACGAGGACATCAGCTTGTTCATGACGGAAACAGACGATGCCTCTTGCGATATGAAGTCCTCTGTCCAGTAACAACTGAGTGTTTCCTTCGACAACCCCTTCCGTGATTTCGACTTCTGTTGTAACCACAGGGACGATGACGCTTGATCGGGTCGGTACGGTCAATTCTCCGTCGAGGACGTTGAGAGCGACGTGATGCGCCGAAGTTTTTGTAGTAGGTATGGCTTTGTCGGTCGAGAGCTTGATTAGTTTGGATCGGAAGTCGATGATCGCTCGATGTTCGTTCAGAAAATCCATGCCCATAATAACATCGCGGGAACAGTGCTGTAGGACAACGAAGCTGGTATGGTAGGTACGTCCATTTACTGTAACCATTGCGGTGCATCGCCCCGATTGCGTAATAAGGTTACCACTAGCGGTGCGGATTACCGGGCCGTCCCAAGTGATCGTCACTTTCTTGAGCTGGGCGGCGAAAGCTCCACTGATGACAGAGTAGTCGCACCGGTGTCCACTAGGCGGGTAACCGTCCGTCCGTCCGTCGACAGCAATCTCAAGGTCGCTTGTTCGCGTTCTAGTATTGCACGTTGGCTTCGGTGTTCGATCTCTGCTTCGTCTCGTGCTGGGGTCGTGGCCGGGGCACGCCGTCGTCACTTCGCTGGACGGCAGTGGTAGCTTGAAGTTTGGTCGTGTCGTCTTGGATGTTGACGTCGGGCGTAGCGGCGGTGTCACCTTGAAGTCTGGGCGTGTCGAGGACATCTTCACAAGTAATGTGGGCGTCATAGCGGCGGCGTCGTTATTTGTCGTCGGCGGCGGAGGATATTCGTTAGTTCGCCGTACAGCTACCTCACCTCCAAAGGTTGCTGCCTTTAATTTCCACTGCGAGGGCTTGGGGACCTTCCTCGCACACTGTCATCGTAACTGCGGCCTGGCGACGAAAAGCGGGCCCAGTACGGCGATGGCGACCTGAATCGACGGGTTTGTGGCGCCAACACACCCCTACGTAGGTAGTTCTAGATTTCTTGAGGGCGTTCACCGGTGCGGGGTCGTGGGGCGTCGACTGCAAATCCGCGGAGGCCGATTCTTCGGTACGGGCAGTGGCGTAGAATGTGGCCGGCCTCACCACAGCGGAAGCATAATGGCCTGTTGTTCGCAGTCCTCTAGGCGTCGCACTTCCTGGGACTTGGGGGTCGTTGGTAGGCTTGGCGGGCGGGGGCCAAGGGGCGGCTTTCAGGAACAGGACGGTAGCGGCGAGGGCTTGGAAAGTCATCACGTCGGGGCGCAGGGCGACGTAATGCAGCAGCGTAGTTGATCGTTGTTGCCTCTTGAGCTGGAACTGTTGCAGCCGTCGCTTGAGGAACGACCAGCGCCTGCTGGACTTCGTCACAGACGATGTCCGCGAGCGTCGCAACCTGGGGTTGTTGGAATGGTGGCAGTAAGCGACGAAGTTTCTCTCGGACGATCTCACGGATGAGGTCGCGAAAGCTTTTTCTGCCTGCAGATGCGCTGTGGTAGTGGCTTCAGTAGCCCGGTTGAAGTGGTCGCTCGCAGTGGCAGATCCGGGTATCCAACGTCTTCTCGATGGTCGATGCTTCACTTTCAAATTCGTCCACAGTTTTCGGTGGGTTCCGGACAAGTCCTGCAAAAAGCGACTCTTTACCGCCTCGCATTAAGAATTTCACTCTATCACCTTCGGTCGTGTTAGGGTCGGCGCGGCGAAAGAGGCGCTTCATCTCCTCTATGTAGACCCGGACGGGCTCGTTTGGGAGTTGAAGTCTTGATTGAAGGATGACCTTGGCTCTTTCCTTCCGAACGACACTTGCAAAGGCAGTCAAAAACTCTTTCTTGAAGATCTCCCAATCTTTCAAAGCTGCCTCGCGATTTTCGAACCATATACGGGCAGATCCTTGAAGAGCAAAATAGACTTGCCTTACCTTCGCTTCGTCGTTCAAGCCGTTGAATTCTGACACACGATCGAAGAGGTCCATTCAGTCCTCCGCATCTTCAGTGGGAAGTCCTTGGAAGATGGGGGGCTCCCGGGGCGGCACCAAGACACCTGGTGCTGTTGACTGGACCATTTTTAAAGTTGATGCCTTCCGATGTCTAACGGGGCATCAACAGCAGACCGTGTTCGGGTTGTAGCCCTTGAAGTCGGCGGCTGGCTCGGTGACCTGTTGGCTGGTCCCCCAGGGCGACAGGAACAAGGCTGGGGTCTTCGCTTGAAGGATGAAGGGCAGCACCTCCACCAGATGTCACGTGATGGTGACAAGGTCGATGCCACAATTGAAGAGTCGATGATTGCACTGAAGAAACTTTTTATTGGGCTGACTTGCGCTCGCAAAAGAACTAAGCAACGCGGCGGCGGTGATAGCAGCAAACGTGCTCGTCGATCGTAGAACAAAGAATGTCCGTCGCACTCGTCAATGCTCAATTTAAAGGCTGCTCAGAGCAATCTGGATAACGTCGCAAACTGCTAGTAGCACAACCTGGAACATAGTAGAAACATACGCGAGTGATCGGAATCTTCGAGACAGATCTCGACGCATCGTTCGCGACAAAGAAAATGATAAAGCGTCGTATGGCGACAACGAGCATGAACAAACACGAGATACAGAATTGATAAGCGCGCCAGAATAACATAAATAAGGCCGCATGCCAGCGGCTGTCGAACAGGAACAAATACATTTAAACTGTTCGCTGCAATATAGCAATCATTGATTATGAAAAAGAATTTGACTTAGCAGAAACCCCAGCAGTGATGCAGGCATTGTGAAATCAGGGTGTAGACGAACCGTACGTGAAAGTGCTGGAAGATATATATAGAGGGTGCACAGCAACCATATAGTTCTGCATAAAGGAAGTAGCAAAATTCCTATAAAGAAAGGTGTTAGGCAAGGAGACACGATCTCCACAATACTATTCACATCTTGTTTAGAAGAAGTATTCAGAGACTTGGAATTGGAGCAGTTAGGGATAAGACTAAATGAAAAATACCGCTGTAATCTGCGGTTTGCTGATAACATTGCCTTGCTACGTAACTAAGGGAATGAATTGCAACGAATGATTGATGACCTAGACTGGAAAAGTAAAAAGGTAGGCTTGAAAATCAATATACAGAAGACTAACGTACTGTTCTATAGCCTAGGGAAGGAACAGCAGTTTATGTTAGGTAACGAAGCACTGGAAGTAGTAGGCAAATATATCTATTTAGGACAGGTAGTAACCGCAGATCCGGACCATGAAAGGGAAATAACAAGGAGAATAAGACTGGGATAGAGCGCATTTGGCAAACACTCCCAGATTATGACTAGCAGCTTACCGGTATCGTTCAAGAGGAAAGCACACAACAATAGCATCTTACCTGTACTTGCCTATGGGGCTGAAACGTGGACCCTAACAAAGAGGGTTCTACTTAAGTTGAGGACAATGCAGAGGGCTATGGAAAGAAGAATGGTAGGGATAACGTTAAGAGATAGGAACCGTGCAGAGTGGGTCAGAAAAATAACTCAAGTCAATGACATTCTTATAAATATCAAGAAGAAGAAATGGGCATGGGCAGGACATGTAGCACGAAGAAAGGATAACCGATGGTCGATTAGGGCAACAAACTGGATTCCAAGGGAAGGAAAGCTTAGCAGGGGGCGGTAGAAAATTAGGTGAGAGGATGAGGTTAAGAAGTTCGCAGGAGTCAAGTGGGTGCAGCTCGCACAGGACCGGGTTAATTGGAGGAATATGGGAGAAGCTTTCGCCCTGCAGTGGGTGTAGTCAGGCTGAAGATGCTGATGATGATGATGAAAAAGAAGCACGCAGAAGGTATAGCAGCTTACGCATATCCACCGTGGCCATCCGCATACTCAAGGCTAGAAAAATCACCTTTTCGAGATGCTTCATAATGTAGACAGCAATCCATGAGACTGTCAAAGGTAACCAACGTGCCGACGCCAATGCCCTAGCATGCGCCATCCGAGGGACGCACAACGACGGGGAACTGGATGCTGTCACTTGACGCTATGGAGCCATCCTTGAGCACCAAAGATCCTTAAGGAGGATCTACCCACCTCCCCACGAAGACCTTAATAGAGAGCAATCGGTTGCCTGGAGACAGCTACATACTAACACATACCCCAACCTGGGTCTACTCAGTAAAATATTGCCACGTGCCTAGCGCCGCGCGACAGCCGTGTTTGGTGCCGACGACGACGAAGCGGTGGTTGGCACGAGCGGCGCGCTGGTGCTGGGCTCTGTGACTGTGTGTGTGTGTGTGTGATATATTCCACAGCATATGAGAACAAATGCCCACTATGCGAGGAACCTCCTACACTCTACCATGTTACATGGGCGTGTGAAAAAACACAGGTACGACAATAAACATCACACAAACACCGGAGCAGTGGGAGGCTGCGCTGTTCTGCTCGACACATGATGACCAGCTCAAACATCGACAGAGCGCGCAAGACGGCAAAGGCCACTGGGGCCCTGGCCTCAGGGCCCAAACCACGCCGGAAGAATTTCCTTTGTCTAAATAAAGTTTTTCATTCATTCATTCATTCTAGAAAGGTCATTGTCTTCGCCTTCTGAAGGAAACGCCTGGCCATTGAAGGTTTTGGGATTTTCGCTCGCTCTGACAAGAAAGACATTCAAAGTGCACATTGTTTAATACATACAACGTACCAACTTTAAAGCGCCTGAAACGAACTGCTCCAATATAAAAAAGCTTTCTGGCTTCTACACATTTAAAATGATACGTAACAAAGCTTGAATAATCTGAATGCACATTATCCAGTTCAGAAACGCTTATAAAAAGGCAAAACCTTACCGGTGTTACTTCATGAGAGCTCGTGAAGCTTCCATCATGCCTGTTTTTGCAGTAGTTCAGGTGAAGCGGCACAGATGAGAGCACAAGGTAGCCCGTATTTCAAATTTATGTTGCAGAAATGCAACAACGAGGAGAAGAAGCTCGCGTAGATGCAATTTGATGCTCGTTTAATCACTACACGCTTAATTTTTACCTGTGTTATCTCACCACATACTCATTAGCATAGAGTTGGAAGCTGCCATCTTGTCTTAAATACAACCCGACATAGATATAATGCTCTGTTTAACCAAGACATACGAGCGTGCATGCGGTAGCAGCCAAGGAGTAGCATGTCAAAATCGGAATGCAAGGGTACTCGATGATCCGATTTTCCTCTCCTGATACGAGAAGCAAGAGCTGGCTACTTCTCCCAAATGAGCCACGTCAGGTTGTCGTGTGACATCAAACAACCCTGAGATGAATCAGGGCCAGTCCATGTTACTTACTAGTAATTCGAACTTGCCAGTGCCAAGCCCGTGTTTGTTCGATCCTAAAACGCCGACCGTGCATGAACAGGATTTTTTTGAGAACTGTGTTTTTAACGCTGTTGTGTTAAAAACGGAATATGTCAAACAGGAATGAAGGGGTAGCAGCCTACATTGTAAAACGAGATGAGGGTGCCAAAGATGGTGAAGCTTCAAAAAGAAATTTAACCATAGCACCACACGTAGACGCTATGGGAAGCGTGTATAAACAATGAGACATGTTTAACTAAAAAGTGTCAGTATTCATTCGGATCTCGATGCAAGAGCAGTCGCTCTCTCTGGGGCGCGGTTGTATAGAAATATAAAAACTAAAATATGTAAATAAGCGGAAGGCGTTAGCGAAAAATTAGTTTTGGTTTAACTCTGGTTAACCATGGTTGAATTGCGATAGCAACGGCGGAAGCTTCTTTTGCCTGCTACATTATTCTTCTATCACGCCCTATCAGTGTAAGGTGCTACATTATTGGGGACACTTAAGCTCATTCTTTAAGAAGTATGACGCGAAAGCGCAAGTTATCAGTCTTCTTCTTTTTCTTCTCATTCTTCTTTTTTCTTTATCTTTTTCTTCTTTTCTTCTTCTTCTTCTGCTCCACCTTCTGCTCCTACTCGGCTGTTCTAAGTCAAGCGTGGGCTCCGCTGGGACCATGCGACGGCTCGAAACCTGGCGCAATAAAAAGCAATTTCAAAGTTCGTGGTTTAAAAGCAGGGAGGTGACGTAAAGATGCAAGATCAGGATTAAAAAATAGTCGAATACAAATTTCCACAGAATTTATATGTAAAGACGAATGTAGAATATAAACTATTATGCTTATTATGAGAAGTTTATAAAGAAATACAAATAAACAAATGCAGAGGCTGGCGTCAGCTGCCTTTAACCGGCTGAAAATTAAACACTCGTCTGATCCATGCAAACACTGTAAATAGAGGGAGTGTTACGTTAATGGAGAGCCTCGAAAGAGCGATGTCCGAAAGGAAACGCTGTCTGAAAGGAAGTGATATATGATAACTCAAGAGGCAAAGATCAAGTCAGGAAAATTCAGGTTCTGTTATAACTAGACAGTACACAAGCGTGAGCAGAAAGATGTTTGTCTAGAATGCGGGAACAGTGCAGGAAACATCAACGATTCATGACAAAACTGTTTCTGAATACTTTATTGGTCGAGGCTTTGCAGATTTTACCGGTGTACTTTCTCCTTAGTGAATGGCACACAATCCAGGCTCCAAAAGACGCGGCTGCGCGGCGCGCATTGCGATATGTAATTGCTGACCCTCGCAGCAAGTATAGTGCCAAGTTCTCTCTCTCAGGAAGTTCTCGTTGGGATGTAAGTTCGGGAAAGTGATAAGAGGAGTGGGTTGTCTTGACAGGCCCAGCGGAATGGTAAAATATGTGCTGTTGCAGGTGAAAAGACCGCTCTAGTTTGGGCATCTGATGGGTGGCGCTGGAGAATATATATTGAGCGTGAGCGCAGAAGTCGAGAGATGGCAGCATCCTTTCGGGAAAGAAAATGGCGAGGAAAGAGATGGTGGTATTGGCGGGCTCTGAGGTGAGGCGAGGCGCTCCGCAATAGCGCTTAAAGGGGTATAGACACTTCATTTTTGATTTCGTGTTTTACTTCTGTAAAGATGCGTAAGACATTACCACACATGAATCGCCTCATGAGATTCGCCTGCTGCCGCTGAATAATTTAGAATCGACTTTCTTTTATCACCAGTTTCGGTTTCGATTTCAGCATTCGAGCAATGGCTGTGACGTCAAAGGCAATTCTAGGTCACGTGGGGGATGAATAAAATAGCGATATAAAATTCCCTGCGTCGTTTTAATCCACCAGAACACTAAAGCCAGCCGTGCCTCAAGAACAGGAATTACAAAAGATGAAGCGTTAGCGATTACGTGGCTATGTTTTCATGCCACATGTGACTTGGACTTGATTGGAACGTCAAAATTATCACTCGGCTGCTGAAAAGGAAACCAAAGGTGGCAAGGAAAAAAGCTTATATAAAAATTACTTAGCGGTCGTAGGCAAAAGCCACCTGTTGATACACATACAGGAATGTCTTAGGCACTATTAACAAAAAAACAAAACAAAAAAAATAACTGCCAACAAATTTCAGCGTCCAAAGTCCTTTAAGAAGCTTTGCTGAAGTATCTACGGCCGCTTTTGGGTTCGTGTGAGTGTCTCAGGTACATTGCCCGTTTCATGCGCGCTCGGGTAAAGGCATGTGATAAACCTCATTTTTCACTTCACTTTATTACCTTAAATACTCAACGTTGTGTGTATCGCATATATGATGGGAAGGCAAACATTGTTTTGTTTTGGTAATCACGGGACATTATGATTGCATAAATTGTTTCGCAAAATTCATGGGCTGGTGATTGCAGCTATACGTTGTGTGAAATGCCGTTCTATTCAGTTGCATTGCAAAGAAAAACGGATGCGGAAAAGGTGACGGTGGGGGCCAGTTGGCGAGATACTTGGAGGGAACGGCCAGTGCGGTGAGAGATGCCATTTGGAGACGAGGGAGGTGAGGCAGGCTGATTGGCAAAGTGAACTAAAAAAAAAGCATATGAGACAAGAAAAGGCAACGCAACGATGTAAGCAAGAGGTGTCAGACATGATTGGTCTTTAAGTGACGGTAAACGGATCTGATGTTATATGAATAAGCAGAATGACTGAACCTTGTGACAAAAGTTTGAGCTGATTGAAGTGTGTGATTAGATGTTCTCGGTGTGAACTCCAGATAGCAGATGTGTATTCTAGCTTTGGTCTGATAAGTGATTTGTACGTGACGAGCTTGACATTTTGAGGTGCATGTCGTAGATGATTCTTCAAAAATACCAATGATCGGTTAGAGGATGTGACGACGTACGTTTGTTACGTGTATGCTGCAAGAAAGATCTTGGCACAAGGTGAAGCCTAAATACTTGCATGAGTGTGCAGATTAGAGAGGGGGCGTTAGCAGCTGAGTCCCTGCAATATAATGTGGATTAGGTTATCGATAAAAAGGCATGACTTCGCATTTACCAGTGTTATGGAACACTGACTTGACAAGTCAGTACACCATGCATGCGCGTGGTTAAAGTAATGTTGGAGCAGCGTTTAAGTATAAGTGCTTAATTATAAGCAATTTCCGATAGAGGATGAAGTCATGGCAAAACAAGTCAACATTAAAAGTTAGTGTCGGAGGTGTGTCATTTATATTAAGAACAATAGGCAAGCTAGTACAGAGCCCTGGGATATGCCTGAGGTAACGGGCAGAGGAAATTGGAACCGTGTTCATTAATTTTGGGAAGTTGCAAGAGGCAACCGTTTGCTGAGGCTGTGTAAAACTGGGGTTTATTGTTGGTTCGAAACTAGCGTACAGTGCCTTGAACACCAATCATATTCAAGATGAAGTAAGCTGTGTCCGTTTTTGTTATTGCAACGCTGGTGCTTATGCTGTGGTGATGTCCGTGGAGCTGATACTTGCTGATTTGAGAAGATAGTCTATTTAGTTTTTGTACGTGGCGACATACGGTGGCGTCGTAACCTTTCAGGACATCAAAATTAGTCTTCACTGGAGCAAGAAAATGCACAAGATAATGTTCATGTTGAAACTAAAACAAAGTTTAAAGCATGAAACAAATAAAATTGACGTCTCCGTTTAGGAGGCAAAGTGGCTCTAAATATTCCTGTTTTTTAAAAGGATGCTAATAGTACGTACCTATCATGCAGGCAGAAGTAATGTCATTCAATAAAAATAGCTACTTAATGTGAGTTTGCCTTTTTTTCTGTTTTGTGGTCATACATTCCTTACACATATCAAGTTCAAAGCAAAAGTTCAAAGCAGGTAGTAAGACAGGTGAGCGCGAGCACATTCCCGGGCAGCACAAAAGGGGCGTTTTGCATTTTCTTTCAGTGGGTGGAGAAAGGGAAGGGCAATTTGCACATTCCGTTGCACCACCTGATGAGGTAGAGCACAAATTTTTGCCTGTCGTAAAAGTATTTCAGCTCAGGGCTACATTAGAGCAATGCAAGCTTTCATGAATATTTGCGCAGTTTCGGTTGATCTGTCTACAAAGTAACACATGTAAACACCAATATACTAAGCACATACTGTTGTGAAACAGTGATAACAGCATGCATAGTTTTACGTAGAGTGTCCACGCGATCTTGCTGGCACTAAAATAAAATTATAACTTGCTCCAGCAGAGCATGCATTCCGTTTATTCAAAAGTGCTTCTTTTCAATCATAGCTGAAAAATTCATGTAAAACATGCACTCTTGCAGTCTCAGCTTCATCCGCTGACCTATGCATGTGTCAACAGTGAAAGGCATTCACACCAGTTTCATAGTGGTCGCTTGATTCCTATGGTTTATTGGGCCTACAAAATACAGTTCTTGTTTAGAAGCAGGCAGAGTGGTGGTGTATCAATTTGGCAAATGATGCATAGCATGAGTTCAAATTCAACAACAATCTGATCTTTATGGGGAATCCTGACCAGCAATTCAAGGAGTGCAACGCAAATTCTGGGTGGGAAAAGAAACAAAGAACTCATATATAAAAAAAATTCTCATATATAACTGCTTTCATTATCACGGCTACGGGCATGCTACAGGGAAAAGGTGGGAAACTGGGAAGATGTCGTTTCTTTTAGGTCATGTCACGTAGCTTCGACCTGATACTTGTTCACTTTGTAATCCATGCTTTGGTGTGTCTGGTATTCTTTGGTTTTTTAGACTTCTCATTAACAAGCTGAGTTATCTGTAAAGACACGATAGACTCATGTATGAAATCCAAACAAAAACATTTCAGAGCAAAGAAACACCAGGTAAAGAAAAAAAAA
>JAJIZL010044028.1:0-10521 GCA_023969395.1 Amblyomma maculatum
AGCTCGGCAAGAAAAATTCTCTCCGGGAGAACTTGCGAAGACATGCTGAAGTTGAGTATGGAAATGTAGGTGAGGTTATTTGCGACGTGTACAATGTTATAAGGTAGGACGATGTTGCGCTGTAGAGCGACGTCGGTGATGGGGTTGACAACGTAGTCGCCGTCAGGAAGGGAAGGAAAAGGTTACAGGGGCACGTATGCTGCCGCCTCGGGAGGTAGGCGAGCAAATGTACTAGAGCGGAGGCGAGGCTAGGAATGGCCAGCACTAGGGTCGTGAACACAACGGGGCAGGGCTAGGCGCACACGTCCGGAGGAACAGTCCATAAAAGCGGAATGGGCTGTTAAAAAGTATAGGCCTAAAATGAAGGCTTGAGGACAAGTAGTAAGGACGGCGAAGAGCACAGGGACGTGGTGGCCGGCGATGCTAACGCGCGAGGAGCACATTCCGATGATGGTAGCAGTGTTGCCATCAGCAACACGAACTGCAGAGGTGTTAGCGGACGTAAGAACCTTTTTGAGGCGTTGGCGGAACGAAGAGCTAAGGACTGAAATATGGGCTCCAGTGTCAATGAGAGCGGGAACAGGGACTCTATCTACGAGGACATTCATCAGGTTGCGGCGTGGTGCGATGGTCTAAACACAATTGGCTGTCCGGGTTGGTAACACAGCGCCACGCCCGGGCGCTGCGTTGCCTAGTTTCCCGAATTAGGGCCTTGGTACGTTGGGGACAAGCTGCGGCGAGGAGTAGGTGAACGGGAACGGTAGGCTTGAGGCGATGGCGAACGGCTAGGACAAGGAGACAAGGCTTTCACACAACAGGCCTTTCATTCAGGCACCAGCCGACACTGCTTGAACGTCGTCGTCTTCGCCAAAAACTACCGAGATTCTTCTTTTTCCTTCTTATGCGCATAACAGCGCATGGTTCGCCAAACGTAACAATATTGTTGCGACGGGATCGGTTATCATGGTCCTCATTCTTTGCAACCAACCGAGCCACAGTTCTAGTTAGGGTTTTAATTTCGGAACGCGCTAACTGTTAAGCTAGATAGTGACGCTTCAAGTGCAGCCACGCGGGTTTTAAGCGTTTCAAAACGTGAGTTAACGGAAGCTTGAAATGACTTAATATTGCCAAGGTCCTCAGCCATATGCTTGTGTCGTTCAACAACTTCGGCAAGCATGGTCACAGTACGCAACCAGAACGAACGCGCTTTATTGTAGAGACGATTTTACGGAAGCGTCAAGGGCGCTGCCATATTGGGGTGCTGAGCTGCTTCCGCAACAAAGGAAAGAGTTGACGACACCCTCCCTTAACAGCCCAGTCAAACCGGGTTCTCCGAAGGTCGTAAAATTATTCTAGTACTCTGTAGTAAAATGGCCTTGGTGACGTTGTCATGACAAAGTTTGCCGACGACGAATCACTTCTTGAGCAGAACGGGCCCTCAGCAACGAACTGCGAAGCAACCGAAAACAAACTCGCCAGGAAGGCCACGTACTTCTGTTTAATACACTGCCCTCTCACAGCATAGACAACTATCATCCGTACCCTCCTCATCAGTACAATTAGCTTCACTGCCAGAATCTTGGATGCCTGCAAGTACGAAAAGGACGATGGACAGAGCTATTTTCCGATTTCTGTGGCAGGGTGCCCCAGACAAAGTAAGGTGTCCTGTCGTCCGCCAACCGCGTCACAGACCTCACGGCCCTAACTAGAGCGTTGCACGTCAGATGAGTAGCGCGAGCAGTAGAGTGCGACATACCACTGACAAGGATGTTCACCACCTACGTCTTGTCAACCAAGCTCACAGCCTTTACCAGGGAGCCCCTGTCGCATATAACTCCCCTCGCACTGGGATGCCGCTCGCGTTTTATCGTACGAAGTGTCTAAGGATACGTCCGACGTACCCATTCGGTTCTCGTAAAGATATGGCGGACGTCGATATACAGGCTCATGGCTACATGCACCTCGAACGCGTATGTCCGCATTCCGCTTGCTACGAGTGAATGAATTTTTCCTCTATGATGTCAGCTAGGCGTGACTCTCGATGACGGGCTACGAAGATTTCGTTCATTCTAACATAGATCACGGTCTTCACTCAGCATTTTGTACGGCAAGCATCGCAATTATCACGCACATATCTGCAGGCAGTGCGACGTACTGCACCAGCTCCCCCAGCTGGCATATGGTACGCACATTCACGAGCAGCTTTCGCTTCGCACTAAACGATCACCTCGATCTGCCAGTAATGCAAGCGAGTTATTTCTAGCATTTACGTTGTCTTAAATCCCGCATCGACCTCCGAAGATCGAGCACCAGCGCAACATACACACCTCGCCGAGCAGAACGTTCGGCCGTCCAAAGTATATGGGAAGTGCCATATATGCTCGTTCCTCACATGCAGACAGAGGAAATACGATGTTTCTGGTTAAATCCTTCCTTTAGATTCTACCTCAGAGCTGTGGCAAAAGACATGCCGAATCTACTAGAAGCCTACGCTGCACGTCGACTCGTCGAGGCGAAGACCCGCTGCACGAGTGCACAACCGGAAAGCAGGAACCGCAATGTTCTTTGGTACTAGCCCTGGTACAAATGCAGCCGACCTATTGGACGCTTAATTTGAGTATTAAATGAAGTGCATTACTATTGCTACTTTAGGGGAAAACTAGACAAGTGCTCAGCCTGCATCTTTTTATCGTCATTCAATTTTGCGAACATGCAGTTTAAACACCCACATGCTCGAGGTTAGCGTGACCCGACTGTGTGTGTGTGTGAAAAGCTTTATTTGGAGGAAGCTTGAGGTAGCCGGGGCAACCTCACGCAAACACTAGGTGGGCTCCTCATTACAGGAGCCCATTGGCGACCGCTGCGGCTCGGGCTCGGTGGACCAGGGCCTTCCATGGCTTGCCAGGTCGGAGCAGCCGAGCAGGGCTGCCTCCCAGTCCTCCCGGGTAGGGTTGGGTTTGGGGGCGAAGTCCGGGGTTGACTGGCACGCCCACACTGTTGTGGGCGCCACTGACGACAGCGCCCCAAGCGGCAAGCTAACCAGGCGGACCGCCAGGAGACCCCGGCATGGGCGACCGCGCTAAGGAGAGCGAAAACGGGCGCCATTACCTGATGTATAAATAAACAGTTTTGCTTGTTATACTGGCTATGTCTACCACATGGTGGCAGCGGCGGGATAACCAATGCAGCGTGACACCCAGATGGACAGCGAGCCCAACGTAAGCGGCCGCAGCGTCATGCCAGACACTCGCGGCGTGAACGAAGAGCGCGCGAACGGCACTCCGAGAATGACGTTCAACCCGCTCGCCGTGGAACTGCCGACAAAGCTCGATTTCCGCAAGCCCGAAGATTGGACACGATGGCACCGCAGGTGGGAACGCTACCGACTCATCTCCGGTCTGACAGGAAAGGACGAGATGACGCAAATCAACACATTACTCTACGCCATGGGCGAAGAAGCGGAGGACGTGCTCGCTGCTTTGAAACTGACAGACGAACAGATGGTATCACACTCCGCCGTGGTGAGTGCTTTTGAAAAGCATTTCCTACCTCGAAAGAATGTCATCTATGAGAGAGCGCGATTTAACTCTCGGAAACAAGAGCAGCATGAAAACGTCGACGCATTTGCGACTGAACTGTTCAAGATGGCCGAAAGATGCGATTACGGAACTCTCAAAGACGAACTGATTCGAGATAGGCTCGTGGTCGGCTTGCGAGACGTAAAACTCAGCGAGAGCCTGCAGCTTGATGCAGAACTCACTCTCGAAAAAGCAATCACAGCTGCCCGCAATTCAGAGAGCGTGAAACTTCAACACGAGGAAATTCGCTCCATCGAACAGCCAGCTCTCGACATGGGAGACGTTCGCGGCCAGACAAACGTCAAAACTCGCCGGAACGAAGCGAAGGTGCCTTTCAAGTCGCGCCCTCAACGTACACACAAGACGGGAGATGAACGCTGCAAGTGGTGTGGGGGTGTGCGTGACCACACGAAGACACAGTGTCCCGCGATAGACAAGACGTGCAACCAGTGTGGGAAAAAAGACCACTACGCCCGCGTCTGCATGTCTAAGCCGAATGACGATACCTCGAGTATCCGACAACGACCAAAAGATCTCGGAGAGCTATATCTAAGCGAAATCAAAGTGGGAGTGAACACGCCGTGGAGGATTACTGCTACCGTGAACAACTTGCCTTTTACCTTCAAGGTCCACACCGGCGCCGATGTGGCTGCAATCGCACACGACCAGTACGACAGAACCGTCATGGGACCCATCAAGTCAATGCAACAACTGTTGACAGGCCCAGGCCAGACAGCGATAGCCACTGTTGGCTACATCGATGCAACAGTCACCTGACGCAACACTGAAGTCCAAGAAGCAGTCTTCATCATCAAAAGATTAAAAGAACCGCTACTCAGTCGACCAGCTATAGAATCACTTGGGATTCTACAGCGCCCTCTTGAGCTAGACGAAACCCTCGCTCAATCAACTGATGTCCCCAACTTCTTGGCGTCATACCCAAAGCTAACGTCTGGGCTTTGAGTCATGAAGACTGAGTACCGCATCAAAATCAAAAAGGATGCTGAGCCATACGCAGTCAGTTATCCTAGGCGCGTACCTCTTCCAGTGCTTCCACTTGTGAAGAAAGAACTAGAAAGGATGGAAGACTTAGGAGTCATCCAGAAGATCGAGCGAGCAACCGAGTGGTGTTTTCCAATGGTTGTCGCATGAAAAAAGAACAATGAGCTGCACATCTGCGTGGACTATGGCCAACACAACCAACAAATAATACGCGAATGTGTGCTCATGCCTACGGTGGACGCGTGTCTTGCAAAATTAGCAGGTGCAACAGTTATCAGCCGCCTAGATCCACGAGCAGGGTACTGGCAGGGGCCACTGTCCAAGGACTCTCGCGAATACACAACCTTCATCATACCAGTTGGCAGATTCTAGTTACTGAGGCTTCCCTTCGGAATCTCCACAGCGCCAGAGTTCTACCAACGAGAAATGCTCCCTGTGGTCGAAGGACAAGGAGTGGTGTGAACTATGAGTAGGGTGTGAACTTGCACTGTAGTCGGCACAAATAGTCACGTGACCCCTTGATAAAAACAAGAGATCACGTGACTACTTGTGCCGACTACAGTGCAAGTTCACACACATTCGATACGGTTTGCAGTAAATACATTTTACTTTGCCATGTCATAACTTTAATTCTTGCAATCGTTATGACTGTTGTTGGATTTGGCAATAGTTTTGCGGTATACTAAGCCACTATGCCAGTCAAATACCAGCCACACAACCTACACAGAGCGTCGTCGCCGTTTCGCTCGATTCGCGCTGTCGCGTGCATGCGTCTTCCCCAGCAGGCGACGGAGCGAACCATGGTCGTTTTCGCCGCGCCGCCTTGTCGCGTCGCTCTTTTATTGCGAAAGCAATAATGCTAGCAGTTTTCTGCCATCGGTGGAGGTCGTTCCTTCGCTCCGGCGCAGCTGCGGCGCACGACCACGTGACAGCGTGACGTCACGACCAGAGGAGAGCAGGGGCCCCAACTCGTCTCTTCGGCCGTAGTCGTTCCTTCGCTCGACGCGGCGGCTACCACGTGACAGCGTGACGTCACGACCAAAGGATAGCAGGGGTCCGCCAGGTCAGGCAGAAGGAGTGAGCGGCCGCCCGTTCAATGAGCTCCGTCGAACGCAGCCGTTCAAGTCCAAGTTTCGACCTACGGCGTGCATTATACCGCTGGATTCGGCTACACACGTGAAGTGGGGTCCGAGGAGATCGCAAGTTCGGAGGTAGGCCCACTAATTTGCCTATTTTTCGGCAGCCCACGCGGGACCGCAAGGCCTACCCGTAGGCCTAGCAGAAGAAAGGCGCTCTCGGCGGCGGGAGCCACAGAAGAGCATGAGCAACACAATGGAGCTGGTGGAGGGAGAGACTATCGACTCCGCGGAGCTAGCTAAGGGTACGTGGTTTATTACCAAAAAGAAAGGCCGCGTAGTGCCCCTCGAAGAGGAAACGCTAACCGCGACCAAAGATGAGGAAGAGCGGCGAACTACAGGTCACAAGGCCGCCATCGGAAGAAAGCTAGCGGCAAAATCGGTAGAGAAGCAGTCCGTGCAGATACCGAAGGACGCCGAAAAAATAATAATACGCCCCCGGGGCGGAGTCAGCCGCCTAATAGAAGGTGGAATGATTGAACTGGCTGAATCGATTGCCCGCGCCGCCGGCATCGAGCTCAAGGACGCCGAGAACGACATCTTCTCGGCAAATATAGAGCAACAGTCCATACTAATCGCCACGACTAGCGAAGAGCGTGGAAGAAGGTACGCGGCTTTGCGCGTAGTTCTTTGCGGCAGCGAAAATATCGAAGTAAAGGCCTATCCCGCTATGCCTGAAGATTGAGGCAAGGGAGTCGTGCACGACGTCTCCCTGCGCTATTCCAACGAAGAGCTATTGGAGCGAATACGCAGGAGGAAGGAGAACCCTTCAGTGCTCGGTGTTCGCAGACTGGGAGCAACCTCCAAGACAATACTAATCCTCTTCGAAGATCAGAAGGTACCGCGCCGGGGGTACCTATCTCTTTTCGTGCAAAGATGCGTCTTATATAAAAAGTGTGAAGTTTGCCACGCGTGCGGCCGCATGGGACACCGAGACGACGTCTGTCCGGATCCGACGAATAAAAAGTGCCGCGGATGCGGCATGGAAAACCTGAAAGAAGGTCATCTGTGCGAACCGAGGTGCCAGCTATGCGGAAAGAATCACCTCCTCGGTGACAAGCGATGCCGGGAGATATATAGAACCCCTTACATTACCAAAAAAGGACGATGGGAGAAAAAACTGGGTCAGCAGGAACAACTGAAAATGGCTGATGCAACGCAAAACTGCGAGCGCGAGGGACGCTCAAGAACCAGAAATGGTGAAGAGGACCCCCGGCTGCGTATTAGCAAACCATATCCCGTTGGAGCACTCGAGCAGACGACGCTTTGGCTCTGAGCAGCGCCACCTGGCGACAAATAGTGCATATATTGTCTAAAACGAACAAGAACGCCTTTAAAGACCTCCGTTCCCGTCGTTTTTGTGGCGCAATGGATCAATATCACCCATCTTTGCACTGATGCCACTGAAACGTTTGTTCGACTCCTGTGTTGTAATTTTTTTTCTGAATATTTTTTGCGCCACAATTGTATTCTGCCTTCAGTGAGTGTATGTTACCTTTAGGTTGCGTTCAGAGAGTCTTTCAGCAACAATTGGCATCACACTAAGCAATTACATTCCCCATTATAATTTCCTGCGTCAGTGAGTGTATGTTACCTTTAGGTTGCGTTCACAGGCATATCTTTTGGCAACAATCGCCGTTTACAGTGAGTTATGCTACCTTTAGGTTGCGTTCCGAGAGACCTTTCAGCAACAATCGCCGTTTAACTCGCTCAGAGCGTCATCTGCTCCAGGGCGCCTACGGGATATGGTTTGGCAATACGCCCCCCGGCTACTAAGGAGGAGATCGAGATCAAACAGCAAGGACTGCCACCACTTCACAGCCAAAGAGGGAGGCTTCCCAAGGCTGGAGGAAGGAGCCACCGCCAACTCTACGCGACGCCGCTCGAGCTCCGGTACCAGGGACCGATCCAGCTCTGGACAAAGGCGCTCCGGTTCGAGGACCTTGGCTGACTCCTCCACGGCCAGCAGCTCCGGGTGCTTTACACGGGACCCCAAGACGTCGTGGGGACCACCTGCACTCAGACGCAGTCCGAGCGGAGATCGAAAAACGGTAAGCTTCACGATTAGCAGCTCACAGGTAAATAGGGAGGCAGACGAGAGAACTAAAAACCTAGAAAAAGAGAATCGAGAGCTCAAGAGCATGCTCAGCACAGAGATACAAAATTTAAGAATGGAAAAGAGTACCTCCCTCCTCCACCGAGGAACCAACTGGTACCCCAAAAACAGGTACAGAAACAGATGCCCTCTCCCCCGCCTACAAAGGTCGTAGTCGCGCGCCCTGAGCCGAGGGATAATGAAGAGGAGAAAATGATTACTGAAACAATCAGGCCACCCCCGCAAAAACGTAAAGGGGACGAGACGGATCCGCTGGTGGCATTAGAAAGGAGACTGGACGCTAAATACGAAGCAAGATTTGAAAGAATCGATACCCTCCTCACCCAATTAATGAGTGCGGTAAATCAAATGCAGACGCAATTCACCGCGATGCAGAATGCCTTCACCGAGAGGCTAACTACATTAGAAAAGACGGTGAGCCAAATGCAACAAAATGGACAGGCGCAGTAAAAATGAAGACTCTGGTGCGGCAGTGGAGCTGCCGCGGCTTCCAACGAAAGCGAGCGCTCTTGCAACAGCACTTAGAGCAGAGCGAAGAAAAACCTTTAGCTATAGCCCTTCAGGAAACAGGAAAAGGTCTACCAAAATTATCGGGATATCAGGCGTTCCACGGTGACCGGGGAGAAAAATCCCGCGTCTCCACACTAGTTAAAAGACACATAGCGGTAGCCGAGCATGAGGTCAACTCGCGAGACATCGAAGCTGTATTAATAGAAAGTATCACTGGTCGCAAGGAAGAGGCTAGTCTCTTCATCTTAAACGTTTACAGCACCCCCCCCCCCCAGCAGAGAAAGGTACGTTTCCGCGCCCTCTTCCGCAAAGCAATCAAAACAGCAGGAAACAATACTCTTATAATGCTATAGAGACTTCAATGCCGCCCACCAAGAATGGGGCTACAATAGACACGGCCCCAAGGGTAGGCAACTGTGGAAGGACATACATGAGCTCGGCCTCACCCTCCTGACGGACCCTAGCTGTCCGTCCAGGATGGGAAACAGCGTCTGTGCAGACACCACCCCGGACCTTACCCTAGGAAAAAACACGGGAGACGTAGTCTGGAAAAACACAGCTCAAAATTTAGGCAGCGACCACTTTGTTCTGGCTGTCACCCTCAGCAAGTGCGTCAAAACGCGTCGCCTCAAAAAACCCAAAATCACCGACTGGGACAGGTTTAGGCAAACCAGAGAAAACTGCGAATCGGGTGATGAAATCCAAAACATAGAGCAATTGGCAGAGACGCTTAAGAAACAAGTAGAGCAAGCAACCACGACCCTACGGGAGGACGATGCGCCGGTGACGGTTGACAGCAAAGTCCTTCATATGTGGGAAGCAAAATGCGGCATGGAGAGGCGTCTCCGGTCGCAAAAATGGAACAGGAACCTTAGGCGAAAGATAGCAAGATATAGCAAAAGGAGATTGAAGATTACGCAGTAAAACTTTGAGAACAAAACTTGTGTAGTATGTGTGACGAGATGGAAGGGAACATGAGCCTTGCTAATACGCGGAGCCTACTCAGACACCTACTTGATCCTGACAGTTCGAAAACTCAATCGGGCATAAGACTGACGAAAGCCAGACACGCGTTCGAGAGTACGGACGGGGAACTCATGGCGAAACTAATTAACGTGTACGTAGGCGACACACGAAGGACCCTTAAACGAGGCCCTAGACGCGCCGATCACGGAGGCGGAGGTTCGCGCCGAAATATTAGGCCTAAAAACAAAATCGGCTCCCGGCCCAGACGGAATCACAAACAAGGTTCTCCGAAATTTGGACGATAATTCCATCCGCACGCTCACCAAATACATGAGAATCGTATTGGACAGAGGGCGCCTCCCACAACAGTGGAAGACGGCAAAAGTAATTTTGATACCGAAGCCAGGCAAACCCCCTAAACTATAGAGAACTTACGACCAATCTCTCTAATATCCTGTATAGGGAAATTGATGGAGCGGGTAGTCCAAACGCGACTAACGCGTTTCATGGAGCTTAACGACCTGTGGCCGCACGAAATGGTTGGATTCCGGCCCGGCCTGTGCACATAGGACGTAATGCTCCGCTTGAGACACGATCATAGAAAGCGAAAGCAGGGACGCGAGGGTACTACTAGGTCTAGACCTGACAAAGGCATTCGATAACGTAAAACATGCGGCAATTCTTTCTGGCCTCCAAGAATTGGGGGTCGGAAAGAAAACGTACGACTACGTAAAAGACTTCCTGTCGGGTAGAACGATAAAGATAAAGTTTCAGGACATTGAATCCTCCACCGTCAAACTAGGACGCAGGGGTACGCCACAGGGTTTGGTGCTGTCCCCGTTCCCCTTTAATGTTACCATGCGAAACCTCCCTGAAGAACTGAGGAAAGTGGAAAACTTGAAATTCAGCATGTACAGTCATGGACAATATTTTGCGAGACGCCGCAGCCCCGTTTCAAAGCTGCCTCTGGGCCACTAGGCGGCGTGGTGCGCGCGTCGAGGTTGCGCGGGCCGATGACTAGGCGCATGCCCGTCCTATATGCGTCCGCTGGCCTTTCTCCTCGCTCGTTTTGTTTGAAGCGCTGCTTATTCCGCACTTGGGCGCGGCTGGCGCTGTTTACTGCTCGCGCCGCTCGAGCTATGCGGCCGTCGTGCTCGGCGTGCAGCCAGTCGAAAGCGATAACAGCGCTCGTGCACGGGGCCCGCCACCTTTA
>JAJIZL010044043.1:0-23797 GCA_023969395.1 Amblyomma maculatum
CGCACACACACACACACACACACACACACACACACACACACACACGCCGCCCTGAGTTGTCACCACCCTCCGTCCTGTGCCTGCCCTGATTTTATTTTCCATATGTCTCATAGCCTGGGTTGCTTTGGGACGTTAAACCCCACAAACCAACCAACCAACGCACACACACCAGATATGCTGTACACTAACTTTCTACGCTATAATTTTCACTCTCTTCTCATTATTCAATAATTAGTCTATATATTATCGTGTGTGCTACCTGAAATAATGGCTATCCTCATTTGGAGGTTCCCCCGTCACTCTCTGAGAACCAGCACATGCCCCGCAGTTCCCCCGAAAACAGCTCCAGTGATGTATTTCATCCCACCCACCGGCCGTAACGATCACGTACCACTGATTGCATGGGCGTGTTCTTCCACTACCTTAGCGATGCTCTAAATGACCTTTTGCAGAAGCAGCCGTCGCTTTCTCAACAGCGGAACACCTGTCAAGTTCGTGCTCATTTATGCTAAGAGACAATGGAATACAATGGACAAAGGACAACACGGCGTGTCTGCGAACTGAAAACATTTGTTTCGATACCGCAAGTACCCGGAAAGAGGTGAGGTGGGATGGGGGATTTCAATAGGCAATCACAAATATGGTCGCCGTACTGGCAGATGTTCTATATATCGTCAAAAGCATAACATAATGCTAAGTATGGCAGCCCCCCCCCCCCCCCCCAAAAAAAAAAAAAAAGGCACAGTGGTAACGATGTCAGTTGCAGAGGAACATTTTCGAACAAATAAAAATGCGAGGAACAGAAAATACTTTTTGTTCTATTTTTAATGCTGTCATAAAAATGAAAGTGCCAAACACGAGACAATGCAGACATCAGGTGAAATGAATTTTCGCTTTGTTTTGTTAAAAAAATATAACAAGGCGCCCCCGCTACGCTGAATACAAAAAGAAAAATACTGAGATGTGAAAAAGGAGTGAAAAGCAGGTTGAGTAGAATGACAAGTGTTCATAAGCATCGCTAGGTGGTAATGAATTCAATTTTTAGGTATGCGCATAAATTGGTTAAGACGGTACTCGTTATGTATCCTATAGTCGATACGCAATGCAAGCGGGAGGATTCATATCTGAACGAGAAAATGGCGTCATACCATAATGACAATCAGTTTAACAAAACTTGTAGACATGGAAGATGTTGCATGGTTTCGGGAAGAAATATGAGCGCAAAAAGACGCACACGGAAACGCAGGGGGAGACGCTAGCTCAGACCTCGGCCTTGCGCCTGCGTCATTTTCCGATTATATATTTTTTTAGAAACGAGTATTATACGAGGAGGAGAGGAAGATTTAGTCCAGGGCATGACGAATCATAGCGCTGTGAGAGTGTATATAACGTAAGAGAGAGATATACTTACAAAAGATTATTAAAGGTATATTGTTACTTGGCACACGTAGTCGCGAGAGTTCGCCGTCAGCGACACACTCGCAAGTCAAGCAGAGCCTAGCTTCAGAGTCGTCGTTGTTCGCTACTCCGGCACATCGACGTATCTGGAACTGCGTACCGTAATAATACACCCCCCCCCCCCCCCTCACTCTGTTGAAGCAAAGTCTTGGCGCGTATACTACACAGGTGAGCGCGAATAATAGGGTTTAAGACGGGCGACATGCACGACTTCTGGGGTGTGAGAGGAAACTTGGAGTGCAGAGGCACGAACGACCTCGTAGGTGACGTTGATGAGTTACCGCAAGATGGCCCACGTAGCGAGGCAGAAGTTTCTCGCACATGCCCACATGTCGGGCCGGGAGCCATCACGAGGAAACCCGGAGTAGTGGGCGTGACGTTGCTGAAGGCCATAACGGTGCTTTTGAGACGCGCCAAGCCTGTCGCGAGCAATATCGAGGGCGGCATCAGTGAGGGCATCCGAAGCGCAACAGCACGAAGATTCCCCAAGAGGAAGCAGGATGTCGAAGGGAGTAAAGGGTAGTAGCCGAAAATTAGATTGAAGGGAGAATGTTCGGCTGTATCATGGCGTGAGGAGGTGAACGTTACGAACGGTAAAGATACGTCCCAGTAACGATGGTGTTCAGACACACACATTGACAGGCTGTCGGTAAGTGTATGACTAAGGCGCTCAGTAAAAAGATTGTTCGATAGTAGATGGTAGGCCGTTTTGAACTGGTGACGAGTAGCGCATGAACGGAGAAGGTCATGAACAAATAGAGTAGAGAAGAAGCAGCAACCGCGATCAGGGAGGAGCGCCATGAAGCACGATGACGCCATGAAGCAAGATGACGCCATGCAGAATAAAGTTTGCAACGTAGGAGGCATAACTGCTGGGGGTAGCTCTTGTTATGGCGTACTGGGTGGCGTAATCGGTCGCCACAGCCATCCATTTGTTGCCGGAAGTCGACTTGGAAATTGTCCAAGCAGGTCAAAGTCAACACGAAAAAACGGCTTAGTCGGAAATGTTAGTGGGTGAAGGGGCCCACTAGGCTGAAGGCAGGGTGTCTTCCGTCGCTGGCTCAACTCACGAGCGGCGACATAGCGACGAACAGAGCGGTCAAGTCCAGGTAATTAGAATCTTCGTCGAACATTGTGGTACGTGCGTGATACTTCCAGGTGTCCTACTGTAGGGACGTCATGAAGGCGCGCAAGAACAGTAGAGCGCAGATTAGTTGGGACGACAAGCAAAAGGTCTACACCATCTAAGTGCGTCTGAATAATGTCTCTTTACGCAGCACAAATATGCTGACGGACGGATCGGAGATGTTGCGCAGGTGATCAATAATGGGGCGCAAGGAAGGGTCACGACTGTGTTCGACGTCGATGTGGAGAAAGTCCGAGATGGACAAAATGCAGTCGTCGGTAGTATGGTCAGACAGTTCGGGAGGATTGACGGGATGGCGGGACAAGTAGTCGGCGTTTTGATGTAACTGGCCTGACTTGTACACAACAGTAAACATGCATCCTTGTAATCGCAAGGTCCAGCTACCTAAGCGGCCGGCAGATTCCATAAGAGAGGATAGCCAACGCAAGCCATGATGGTCGGTCATAACGCTGACATGCCTTCCAAACAAATAAGGGCGGAATTTTATCAACGGACAAACAAGCGCGAGGAATTCACGCTTCGTAATGCAGTAGTTTCGCTCGGACGAAGATAGCGGGCGGCTGGCATAGGCAATCACATGAGAGTGGCCGTGCTCGCACTGGGCAAGGATGTTGGTAAGCAGTTCTGTAGGTGCAGACGGGTCGAAGTGCACTAGGACAGGGGGAGCGGCGAGGACAGAAATCAGCGTCATAAAGGCATGCGCTTGTTCACAGCTCCAGGAGAAATTCACGTTTTCCTGCAGAAGGGAGGTAAGGGGACGCGTTATGCCTGCGAAGTTCCGAATTAAGCATCGGAAGTAGGAGCACAGCCCGAGAAAGCTTCGCACATTACTTGAGTTACGCGGCGTAGGGAATTCACGCACGGCACGAACTTTATCAGGGTTGGGCTGCACACCATCAATCAAGTGGATCAGGGTTTTAAACTGGCGGTGGTCGAAACTGCATTTCTAGGCGTTCAGTTGAAGGCCGAAGCGGGTCGTAGAAAGTCGGTGAAGGTGGCTTGTGAATATGGGAGAGAAAACGACAACGTCATCTAAGTATCACAAACACGTCGTCCATTTGAAGCCACGCAGGAGCGAGTCCATCATGCTCTCGAAGTGTTACAGAGGCCAAATGGCATGATTTTGAATTGGTATAGTCCGTGAGGGGTGAAATGCTGCTTTCTCGTGATTCCGTTCGTCGATAGCAATTTCCCAGTAGCCTCAACGCATGTCAATGGTAGAAAAAAAATTACAAGGGTTCAACGCTGCTGCACCAAATATTGAGCGAAAGTATTAGCTTCGGGTGACCCAGCGTTTTTCTTCTCTTTTTCCTCAGCCCACATATAAAGCCCCGCTTTAACCAAGCCGTATGAACGTGCCCTAGTGGCCTATAGGGGTAACATGAATTCCAGAGTCCTAGCAGGCTAATTCTGACATAACCGTCCCATGTGAAACGAGAGACCCAAGTTGGCAGCTTCTGCCAGCCTACACCCTAGTGTCACGTGGGGCGTGACGTCACAGCGTAACGTGGGTAAGACGTACGTGGCTACCGCCGCGCTACGCTGAAGGCTCGAAACCTGAAGTAGCATTGCTTTCGTCATAAAAATAGTTGAAATCTCTATCGAAATGTTACAAGGCACACTCCGAAGTAGTCGCGACAGTTCGCCGTCAGCGATATACACTCGCTGAATAGACAGATCCTAGCTTCAGCGTCGTCGTTCTTCACTACTCCAGCACATACTAGTAGCCTCTGAGACTGCGTACCGTAACAATATACACAGTGAGGGACAGCCAACGAGCCCCTCCCCCTTCCGTGCACGGGCGGGCCTATTTGTTCTCATCGTTCTCTACCCGTGACAATATATGCGCTGACGCTTTGAAATCGCGGATAACACGACAGGATGAATAGTGCTGCTTCATTGTTGGGAAAAATAATTTGATCCCGCGTACTTAGCTTCAGTATTAAAGGGCCCAACCACTGAGCAACCGCGGCGGGGCGCGCTTTCGAACAGGACCCAAATAAAAATAAAAAAACAAATTGCACTGCAGTCGCATACTTTTATATCTTCAACGTCTCAAATTGTCATCGTAATTCTAGTGTTACCGCCGTGAAAACCACACTGTCACTGTCACTGCTTTCCCAGGGCTGGAGAATTTCTCGCGTATGTTTGTTTCATAAGATCTATAAAACAATCCGCTCCTTATGAACCGGCAACTACCTACCCCTACATATATTTCAGACCGCATCAATCATTCCCACTTAGTAGCCGTTAGTTCATGTCATACTAATCATTGTTTATATTCGTTTGTGCCCAGCATCTCTTGTTAGTTGGAACACCTTTCCAGGCACGTAGTTGCATTACTAGCTTTGTACGAGTACGTTCAGTCTGCAGCGAGAACAAATGGTCGTGCATGTATTTGTGTGTGTGTGCGTGTGTGTGTGTGTTTATGTGTGTGCCTAGACCTTTGAGAGGTGCAGCCACGAGGTCCGTACATGGAGCTTCTGGATCCAGCCGGTAACGAGAGCGGTCGTCTCCCGCCACCTCTCCCGGCAAATACCGGGGGATAGCGGGCACGGAGTACGCAGCGCACACGGGAGGACCTGTCGTGCACGACCGCCCATCTTCTGGTTCCCAACGGCGAAGCGACCGGTAAATACCGCACGCTCTCGCCGCCTCCCGCGGCAAACGCCGTGGTATGGCTTCGTCCGAAGAATGCGGCGCGCACGGGAGATCCCAGCCGCCATATTCACGGCGCGTTCAAATGTCCGCCGCCGAAATCGCACCCCCATTCCCCAGCCGGTGAGTCAAAAGTCCTTCTTACGTAGCCTTGCCCTTCCAAGGAAAACCTTGTTGATGTATAGCTAGCCGGCATGATCTGTATTATTTGCAAGTGCAATAAATAGCATTCGAGTATTAACTATGTGTCGTCCCCGTCCTTTGTCCCTTTGTTCCCCTCCGCGGGTCGCTGGCGAGGACGTTGCACCTGCGGAGTAGTAGCGGGGCGGAAGACCGTTCCCCCTCATATCGCCACAATGGCGCCCAACGTGGGGCTCTCGTGCAGAAGCACTTGAGTTAGTTACCCCTCCCTAGGGACAAAGGGCGATAGTCAGTTCGCGGCGTGGAGTGCCTGCCCGGACTTTTAATATTAGGCCTGACCCGACATCGCTATGCTAGCAAGGCTAATATGCTTTCCTGACGGCGAGGTGGGAGGAGTTGCAGCTAGAACAAATGGTCGTGCATGTATTTGTGAGTGTGTGTGTGCGTGCGTGTGTGTGTGTGTGTGTGTGTGCCTAGACCTTTGAGAGGTGCAGCCACGAGGTCCGTACATGGAGCTTCTGGATCCAGCCGGCAACGAGAGCGGTCGCCTCCTGTCGCCTCTCCCGGCAAATGCCGGGGGATAGCGGGCACGGAGTATGCAGCGCACACGGGAGGACCCGTTGTGCACGACCGCCCATCTTCTGGTTCCCAAAGGCGAAGCGACCGGTAAATACCGCACGCTCTCGCCGCCTCCCGCGGCAAACGCCGTGGTATGGCTTCGTCCGAAGAATGCGGCGCGCACGGGAGATCCCGGCCGCCATATTCACGGCGCGTTCAAATGTCCGCCGCCGAAATCACCCCCCCCATTCCCCAGCCGGTGAGTCAAAAGTCCTTCTTACGTAGCCTTGCCCTTCTAAGGAAAACCTTGTTGATGTATAGCTAGCCGGCATGATCTGTATTATTTGCAAGTGCAATAAATAGCATTCGAGTATTAACTATGTGTTGTCCCCGTCCTTTGTCCCAATTTGTTCCCCTCCGCGGGTCGCTAGCGAGGACGTTGCACCTGCGGTGTAGGAGCGGGGCGGAAGACCGTTCCCCCTCATATCGCCACAAGTCTGAGGTCGGTGTTCTGGTCAAACGTTTAACTAGCGCGTCAGTCTCTTGCGTCTTCTTTTTCTGCCGTCTTCTTCGTAGCACGCGCCTTTTCGACATACGCTTGTCGTCTGTCACCGTCGACAGTCACCAAGCGTTGGTGTGACACTACAATTATCCCCGGGAGAAAAAGAAGGCATCCTGCCGACTCATGGCATCGACACAACAGGCGGGTCATAACATGGCTTGAGGCGGTCAACGTGCACTGTTTCACGCCCGCGGCGACGCATATCCGGTGTCGGTGCAAGTGGTTCCATACCGTAGTTCACCGGAGAGGTCTGGCAAATAGCGCGATATGGGCCATGATATTTGGAAGCAAGTTTGGTAGAGAGGCCGGAGGGGGTGGCAGGAACCCAAAGCCACACGAGGGAGTCTGTGCTGTATGAAGGAGCTGGAAAAGACGGTGCGCGAAGAAACTGCTGGTGACCTTGGTTCTGGGTTGTAAATGATCGGGCCAACTGGCGACATTCTTCTGCATACGCTGCCGTTTGAGAGACATTGGTCGATTCGGAGGTGACAGGGCGATAAGGGAGTACGGTTTCCATAGTTGAGGTGGGTTCACGGCCGTATAGAAGGAAAAAGGGGGAGAAGCCGGTCGTGCTTTGTATGGCAGTATTATAAGCGTACGTGACGAAAGGGAGAATCCGGTCCCAGTTTGAGTAGTCGGACGCGATATACATGGCCAGCGTGTCACTCAAGGTGCGGTTAAAACGTTCCGTCATGCCATTTGTCAGCGGATGGTAGGCCGAGGTAGAACGGTGGACAATGCGGCACTGCTGAAGAAGGGCTTCAACGGTCTCGGAAAGAAAAACACGGCCACGGTCACTGAGCAATTCTTTAGGTGAACAGTGGCGCAGAACGAGATGGTGTAGGACGAAAGACGCAACGTCCGGCGCCGACGCAGAAGGTAAATAAGATGTTTCCGCTTAGCGGGTAAGGTGGTCAACCGCCACGATAACTCAATGGTTACCAGCTGGAGTGACTGGTAGTGGCCCGTAAAGATCAATACCCAAACGGTCGAATGGCCGGCTGGGGCAGGGCAAGAGCTGCATCGGAACGGTGGAGTGGTGTGGAGGGTTTTTGCGGCGTTGGCATTCCTGGCATGCGCGGACGTAATGACGCGAGCAGCGGTACATACCCTGCCAGTAATAGCGGAGGCGAAGACGAGTGTAAGTTTTCAACACTCCGGCGTGGGCACACTGAGGATCGGCGTGAAAAGCGGCGCATATTTCCGAACGAAGGTGCCGAGGAATGACAAGGAGCCACTTGCGTCCGTCGGAAAGGTAATTTCGGCGGTAAACCATGCCGTCGCGGATGGCCAAATGACGAGCTAGGCGGCGAAGCGTTCGAGAAGCTGGACGCAGAGAAGGTGTAGATAGAAGCGTGAGAAGAGAAGCGATCCAAGGGTCTTGCCTTTGTTCATTGGGCATGTCGGCAATTTCTAGTGAAGATGAGTCACCTATGGTGATAGCTGTCGAGTCAGAGCCGCATTGAAGATGTGACCTAGACAGGGCGTCGGCATCAGAATGCTTACGGCCAGACCGGTAGGTGACCTGAATGTCGTACTCTTGTAAGCGGAGGGCCCAACGAGCAAGACGGCAGGATGGGTCTTTAAGGGTGGACAACCAGCAAAGTGCGTGATGGTCGGTAACAACAGAAAAGGGACGACCGTAGAGATATGGGCGGACCTTTCCAATGGCCCAAATGATGGTCAAGCACTCCTTTTTGGTTACAGAATCATTTTTTTCGGCCTTTGTTTAGGTGCGGCTGGCATAAGCAACAACGTACTCTGAGTAGCCGGGCTTTCGTTGTGCAAGGACAGCGCCGAGACCTACACCGCTGGCATCAGTGTGAACTTCGGTAGGCGCCGCAGGTTCGAAATGGTGGAGAATCGGAGGCGACACTAGAAGGCGCCGAAGCGTCGAAAAGGCCTCATCACAGTCGGACGTCCAAGACGAAAAATGGCGTCACCGGCAAGGAGCTCAGTCACCGGTGAGATGATTGAAGCGAAATTGCGGACGAAGCGACGAAAATACGAGCACAGCCCGATAAAACTACGCAGCTCTTTTAGGGAAGTTGGGCGTGGAAACTCAGCTACTGCACGGAGGTTTGCAGGATCTGGACGAACACCGTCTTTTGAAACAACGTGTCCCAATATAGGAAGCTGGCGAGCTCCGAAGCAGCACTTTTTCAAATTTAGTTGCAGGCCGGCATTAGTCACACTTTAGCACACTCTCGAGACGATCCAAATGTGACGTAAAATCTTTTGAAAACACGACAACATCGTTCAGATAACAAAGACAGTCATGCCACTTGAGCCCGCACAGAATTGTGTCCATCATGCGCTAGAAGGTGGCCGGTGCGTTGCACAATCCAAACGGCATGACGTTAAATTCATAGAGACCGTCAGGTGTCACATCGTCAGCTGCCATGGATACCTGCCAGTAGCCCGAGCGGAGGTCCAGAGATGAAAAGAATTCTGCATCTTGAAGACATTCGAGAGCGTCATCAATGCGTGGAAGGGTCTTTTCGCGTTGTCTTGTTCAATTGCCTGTAATCAACGCAGAGACGGATAGATCCATCCTTTTTCCTCAAGAGAACAACTGGAGAAGCCAAGGGCTGTGCGAAGGCTGGATGACGCCACGATGAAGCATGCAATAAATGTGCTAATTTGACGTTTTGCAGCCGATACGCGATAAGGGCGCTGGCGTACCGGTGTCGATGCAGTGAGTGACAACGGATGTACGCCCCAAAGATTTCTGAGGAAAGTCTAATGAGGAACGGAAGCGCTGAATTAAGCTGACGAGCTGGTCGCGTTGATCTGCTGAAAGGCTGGCATCAAGACAGCCAGAAAAATCTGCAGTGAAGCTGTCGTTGTGTACAGAAGCAGGCAAGTCAACAGTATCGAGCTGAAGTGGGGCTGGGTCTTCTGAGACGGAATATGTCATAGCGTCATCAAAGGGCTCGACATGACCAAGACGTTCTCCACGAAGAAGCGTTGACGGACAAGGCAACGGGTTAGAGACGTACATGGCGCTGTAGCCACCACAGAAGGTCAGAAGGGCGAAAGGCAGGACTAAGCAATGGCGGCGACGATTAGCGGCATGCGTCGGAGGGAAAAGAACAGTCGAATCGGAAAAGCAGGCGCAGGAAACGGGCACGAGGACGGTATAGCAGGCGGGGATGTCAGTATCTTCGGCCACGGTTATCTTATCGACGTGGAGCGGTGTGTCGGACGAGGCAGCAGGTGATAGCGGATACAATTCGATGCTGGCTCGGGCGCAGTCAATAATCGCATGATGACTGGTGATAAAGTTGCAATCCAGAATCAGTTCATGAATGCAGTGAGACAGCACAAGAAATTCGGCGACGTACAAAACACCCTGAATAACAATTCGAGCTGTGCACGCCGCAAGAAGTTGAATGCGATGCGAGCTGGCAGTTCGGAGAAAAAATTTCGAAACTGGCGTCGTAACTTAACGAAATCGGCGGCAAAGGTTGGCACTTATAACAGACACAGCGGCGCCAGTGTCCACAAGCGCGAGAACTGCGACGCCATCAACAAACACTTCGATAACGTTGGCCGGGGAAGACAGAGGACTTGCACAAGTAGAAGAAAACGCAGTTCTTGCCTCCGGAACTGCGGCCGTTAGTTTTCCTCCGGGCCGGCAGGAGAGTGACGGCGCAGCGGCGAGAGGGAACGACGGCGGGGAGACGGCGATCGACGAGAAGAGTGGGAGGAGCGGTCAGGATAAAATGAGTCGGTAGAAGTGCCAGCAGCGACAGGTGGAGGGGAGGGTTCATAGTTTGAACTGTAGTTGGAACTGTACAGGTGGGGGCCATTGCGGTACGGCTTCGCGCGCTGGCGACAAAGCCGGGCGACGTGGCCAGGAACACCACATGAATAACAGATTGGGCGGTTGTCGGAGGTCCGCCATGGATTGTTGACCCGACGTCGAGGAGGCAGATAAGGGCGGGGCGGAGGTGGTGGTGGTGGTGGTAACGGCGCAGCATACGCGACAGGGCACGGTGGTGGTCTGGCGGTGACAGCAGCGTACGTTAGCGGGGCTGTCACAGGCGTAAGTTGAGAGCTTGGCGGTAAAACTTCTGCGACTTGCTTCTGGATGGTGCGTCGAAGTGCATAATCTAGCGATGGGGTGGATGCAGCAGAAACAGGGAGGAGCGACAGTTGGCGAGCCACTTCCTCCCGTATAAAAGCCTTGATCTCGGGAAGGAGGGAAGGCGGTTCAGATGCGAGGCCGCATACTGTCTGAGGCGGGACTAACCGATCGTTCATAACAGAACGTCGAGTAGAAGCTTGTTGCCTCCTGAGGACGTCGTAACTTTGACAAAGGTGAACCACTTCAACGACGGTTTGCGGGTTTCTGGCCGTCAACATATGAAATGCATCGTTTGAGATTCCCTTCAGGATTTTGGTGATTTTGTCAGCTTCGGACATGGATTGATTAACACGTTTGCAAAGATCCACAACGTCCTCTGTGTAGCTGGTGAATGTTTCGTTTGGAAGCTGAGCGCGGGCTTCGAAGCGTTGTTCGGCGCGGAGTTTGCGCACGGCGGGGCGCCCGAACACCTCGGAAAAGCTCGTTTTAAAGGCTGACCAGGTGGGCAGGTCAGGTTCGTGGTTGCGAAACCATAAATTGGCCACATCTGTCAGGTAGAAGAGGACGTTAGCTAACTTGGTGGTATCGTCCCACTTGTTGTACGCGCTTACGCGTTCTTAGGAGGATAGCCAGTCACCCGCATCCATGGTCATCTGCGCCACTGAAAAAGTTGGGATCAAGATGGCGAAGCCCACCAGAGCACAGGATAGTAGGCAGAGCGGTGGGAGCAGTCGAGCATGGTGTAGCGGTCTGGCTTGCTGCCTCAGTCATAGCGGATTGCGGAGCGAGTGTGCGACTGCGAAGCTCCAGCGTGAGGAGGGAACGAAGAGCAGCCTCCACCAAATGTAAGAGTACGTTCAGTCTGAGGTCGGTGTTCTGGTCGAGCGTTGTTGTTGTTCTCCTCTAATTTGATGGCACATACCCACCCAGGGGGATCAGCCAAGAATTGGGGTGCAGAGATATTAGATTTTCAGATGTATAACTACATCACAAAAATAAATATAAATAAATACTAGGGAATAGAGAAGGAGATGTAAATATGAAAAACCAAAATAAAAAAGAGTAAATACTAACGCACGCACTAGGAGAATACCAAGATTTATATGTACAGATTAAAAATTCAAAGCATATTAGCAAGGTAGACGTTTTGTTTCTAGTAAGAAGTTTTGAATGGCGTTAAAAACAGGCCTGTGGCTGTACCCAAGCATGGTGGCACCGAATGATAATAAAATTTGGCTGCTCAGATTAAGACCCAGCTGTTGTAACGGCTTCTCTAAATACCGTTTTCTCATCATGGTAAAACGGCGGCAAAATATCAAGAAATGATCTATTGTTTCCGGTTCCCCGCAGAATGCGCAGACAGGAGAAAGCGCCAAACCAGACCTGTGCATATAGAAATTTAGGGGCGGAATACGACAGCGTAGCCTGGTTAGAGAGACCTCAGTCTGCCTTGATTGACATGATTTCCTATTCCAGGAATACTTGAGATCCAGGTAGTCATCCGATGATAAAACAGATCCAGACTGCGTGTTTAATAAGGCACGTCTCCGAAATCATGCTGCTGTTATGTACGCTGTTGCCGGGAGGATGGGCAACACAGGGCCATTCAGAGATTCTTTAGCTAATCTATCAGCAATCTCATTGGCTGTCACATTACTGTGGCCTGGTACCCACACTGTATGTATGAGGCTAAAATGTTAGGGGAGCAATGAAAGAAAGGTGTTTAAAATTGGCGAATCTATATTGGAAGAAAGCGACAGGCACAAGAATTAATAGTCTGTAATTACTGCCACTGTTGAGTATGGTGGGTATAGTTTGCGCAGAGCAAGCAACACCGCCAGCAATTCCGCCTGGAAAATTGGAGTAAAATCCGGAAGACGGACTGAAAAAGCCCAGTTTAAAATCGGACAATATATTCCAACGCCGGATTTTTCATTAAATTGAGAAGCATCAGTTGCTATCATTATGCTAACGGGAAGACTTTGTAAATGATCTTCTAATAACCCATTTAAAATGTGAGGTGATAAGTGGTTTGCATTATTTGGGAAAATGTCATCATAGACAATTTGAACCGACGATGCACTTACTTTTGTTGGCAGGACGCTAGAAAGGACAACGTGCAAAGGTTGTAACAGATTTTGCATTAGAATTACCTGCGTGGTATGAAACCAAGACCATCTGACTCCAAAAACGGAGGCTGGCTCGCAACAAAAAATTGATAGGGAGCGGTGGAATTGTGATTCATATATTTTCAGATACGTCTGGACAGTCAAGAATTGTAATCTAGCTAACAGGGGTGGTATTCTGGCTTCAAGGTATAGTACATTGTTAGCCACAAATTTGGGGACCCCAGGGCATAATTCAAAGCGCTTCCCGCTCTATATAAAAGAACAAGTGGACGAATTTTGTAAGCAGGTGCACCAGAAAACAACACAGATCCAAATTCTATAATTGGGCAGACATACATAACATAAATCATTAAAAGAGCGTCTCGCCGCATCCCGGACCTTGTATTGCTTAACCTGCGCAACATACCCACAGCACGAGACCCTTTAGCTGCAACATGTTCAATGTGATCCCTCCATGCCAGATGGTCATCGTAAATCACCCCTAGATACTTCAAAGACTTAACTTAAGAATCGTTTCCTGCTTAAATGTTAGAGAAATATTTACTGGATCATTAATTTAGAAAACAAGGAAAGTGTACTTTTTACGTCTAATGTAAATCTTAAGTCACATAACCAATTTTGAAGGGAGCTTAGGTACGATTGCAGGCGCCTGTTGAGGGATTGAATGTCAGGTACAGCCGTAAAGAACGCGATGTCATCCGCATAGACATACGTGCGAACATCTTCATGAGTGGGAATTGAACTCATTAAAATGGTAAAGAGCACGGGCGAGGGAACTGCCCCTTGAGGGACACCTCTGGTTTGTTGATATCTGCCAGAATGCACTCCATTCAATGAACAGCAAAATTGTTTGTTTCGTAGGAATGTAGATATCCACTCAATTAAATATTGTGGAAAACGTAGAGTTTCTAATCTGTGCAATAAAAATCGGGGCTCTACACTATCACAAACCTTCTCTATATCGAGAGTCACCAATGCAGCATGCATTTTTTTGCTCCGCGCAAGAAGAATTCGACTCTCAAGGTCGGTATGTATTGAACATTTTGCGCGAAATCCGATTTGACAGGGACTAAGAATATCGTTTTGTTCCACAAACTCGGTAACCCGTTGGAGTACGATCCTTTCAATTAATTTTACCAAGTTTGATGTTAAATATATTGGTCTGATATTGTCCAAAGTATAGCCACCACCATTATGTTTCAGTAAAGGAATAACTTTGGCTAGTGACCAGTCACCAGGTATCCAAGAATGAATAATTGAGTAATTTACCAATTCTAACAAGGAATTTGGAGTCACCTCAAAGGGGACCTTTAACATTTTTGACGTTACTCCATCAGGGCCAGGCGCAGCAGCTGGCAATGTCATTACAATCGAAGAAAGCTGAGAAAATGTAATTTTAGGGATATCCTTAACCGTATCTACTGGGCCTACAAACATAGGATATTTGGGAAGTCTTGACAAAAAACGCTTTTATAAACCTTTAGCGATGTTTTCTACTGTTTTAAGAGCTTCTTTAAGAGTCAATACACATGAGGGTAAATTTTCTGAGACAGGAATCTTTTTCCGTGATTTTAAAAACCTGAAAAGTACACGTCGATTATTAGACTATGAAAGGTAATTGAAATGCTGAGTATCATAATTATCTTTCGCTTCTGCGACTGTGCGTTTAAATGTAGCTGCAAAAAAATTATAATCATGCCAATTTTTGGGGCACTGGTTGTGAGGGAGCTTCTTCCATGCAGCCTTTCTTCTTCTATAATCACGCGAAAAATCTGCATTCCACCATTTTTTTGTTGATGTATTTCCTTTAGATGCACGTACTAAGAATTCACACTTCTTACGACAGGATGCAATAGCCTGGCATAATGTTTGCGATTTTAACTGTTCCGTAGCCTCAACCACTGACTCAAGAGACGAAATCAAAAATGAGTGAAATTGGTTATAATTAACGTATGATCTCAACTGTGATGTTGGCAGAGTTAAGTGGCAGTTAACCTCAAAAACAATTGCTATATGGTCACTAGAGGTGCCACCACCAACTGTCGACCAATTTAGTATAGAAACACTAGTGCTGGAAAAAGTTAAATCTATCACAGTTTGACTGTGAGCACGTACAAATGTTTGTAAGCCAGAATTCACGCAGTTAAGGTTATTGTCTGAAAGCCAATCCTACAGATGCTTGCCGGAGGGATCCGTCTTGTAACCTCACGAAACATGGTGCGAATTAAAATCTCCAGCTAAAATAACCGAATTTTGACAATTAACTAGTAGGTGGTCTAGAGATCTGGTGTCCTGAACACCATGAGGGAAATAAACATTCTAATGTAAATGGACTGAACCCTGGAATTTCAAAATTTAAAGCCAATAATTCAGAATCTAAAGTAGAATATTGAAAAGAAATCTTAGCCCTATGACAAAATTTTGAAGAAACTAGAATTAGTAACCCAGCACCTCTTGACTGCCGATCTTGCCGGAATGATAGATAATTTTGTAAGTGAAAAGGTTTTTCAGTTGTAAGCCAAGTTTCTTGCAAAACAATTATGACTGGATTCTGTTTTAAAAAAGATAAACTAAATCTGTAGTAGCTGAAAGAAGAGATCTACAGCTCCACTGAAGAACTTTTAACATTCCTATGGTTATGTAATCCGGGCAGCAGCAACAGCCTGCCCCAAATTGTTTTCCTTTGGTTTAGAGCCTAGCTGTTGCTTTTTTTATTTTGCCCGTGGGCGAGGTGATGACGGGTTTGACAACGGGGATCCACTGCGTTTTAGAATTCGCGTATCTGTCTCTTCCATATCTGCATCATGAGCCTCGTCTGACTTGTCGGAATTTTGCATAGTTGATGCGGAAAGAGACTCATTTTGAGAGCAAGACATTGCAGCTGATGAGTGCTGCACTGATAGTGAATGCCCAGGTGCTGTAGGAGAAACCGTAGCAGTTTGCACAGCCTGAGAAATTTGAGCTGCCAGAACGTTGGATGTGCATTCTGTGACTGTTGTCACAATCCTATCCACCATTTTTGTCATGGTTGCTTCGACAGCAGTTACTATGGCTTTAGACATCGAGGAGTCTAATGATGCTCCAGAACGGGCTGACACACCTGCATACCCATGAGCTCTCTCTTTAATTTCTTGAATTGCCTCACGCCTTGAGCAACGTTAGCGGTCAATAATCTCCAGAATTTGCATTTCATGCCCTCCAGAAGGGCATTCCAAAGAATTTGCTGAGTGACGTCCGCCGCAAAGACAACATATGACATTTTGATCAGAGCATAAGTGTGCTTTATGGGCATCGCCGCATTTGCAACACCGCAAAGTGGATTTGCAACCGCCAGCAGTATGGCCATAAGGCCAGCAGTTGTTGCACTGCAGAGGCTTTGATGGTAGGGGATCTACGCTGAACATTAATGCCACGCTTTAATCTTCGATGGACAGACTGTGCCTGCAAAGGTAGCAATAACCGATTCTCTCGGCACCCGAACATTGTGGACCTCCCGGCTACAGCGATAGACCGCAACAACGCCTGCCGCGGAAACAAGGCCAAGGGTTTCTTCTGGACTTAATAAGGAATCTACACCTCGGACTAGACCTTTTGTGCAGGCCAGGTGCGAAGGGATAAAAGTGCTTACCTGATGAGATGCAAAAGTAGATAATTTTTGCAGACCCTTTATACATGACAGGTCTGGTGAACGGCAAAGAATCCCGCCGAGACCAAATTGGCGCACCTCGGCTATTCCTTCGTAGAAGGAAGTGGTTTCCTGAAGGGCAGCTCGAACAGCTCCTGGGTTGTTCATTTTAATGGTGCCCCCATCCTTAGGTACGAGTGCCACAGGGATGTTGCGGACACCAGAGCTCTGAAACGCTTCCAAGGGCAGATCATCGGTCAGGAGGGAAGCCGACCAAGGGGAGCGCTCTTGGCCGGGGGACTGTGTCGACATTACCTTAAATTGACACCGTCACCGCGTGCATTAGTCAGCAGAGAACAAAAGGTGCAAAGGGGAAAGACAAAACCAGGACCAGCAACCCAATACCTAGCTGATCGTCAAGCGAGCTCAGGAAGATCGTGCCCAGCTGACAGAACGTGGACCCAGAGCGTGGACGCAACACGATGATCTCCTCTGGACGAAGTCGCCTCTTCTTTGTCTTCTTCTTTGTCTGCCGTCTTCTTCGTTGCACGCGCCTTTTCGACATACGCTTGTCGTCTTTGTCACCGTCGACAGTCACCGAGCGTTCGTGTGACACTACAATTTAATCATTTTAAGGCTGCCGCTGTGATCACTTTTTGTAAATACTTGCTACTTTTCTTTGTCTCTGTTTTCCCTATTCATATTTTTCTCTAAGTATAAAATATCTTTTCTTGCTGTGCTGTGCTAGGCAATGCATTTCCTCCCACTCCCTTCTGTAACTCAAACGAGCCCTGAGAATATTTAAAAAAAAAAAAAAACCTTGACATGCAGTGCAAAAATGCATTTTGCGCCCTTGGAATAGTGCGGCTACCTTGAGTCAGAGATTTCAGATATATTTATTTATTTATTTATTTTACCTTCAGGCCTTACAAAAACATTGTAGATAGGAGGAGCAAAAATACGAAAAAAGAACTCAGATTTCAATGCAAAAAATTAATAAAGGAAACAGAAAAAGAAATGACAACACTTATTCAAAACACGCAGAAACATGACAAAATTCACAGTGGGTTACAACAGGTCAGTGCATATCAAGCACGCTGAAAAAACGCAAACAACAATGTGGCAGACAGACTGAACGCCAAACACAAGAAAAAAGAAAGAGAAACAAAAGAATAATTAAAAGATATCTATAAGTGCTGCCCAAAAGCGGGAGTTATCATTGATTGGGACTAGGGCAGTGAGCAAGTGGTTCCAGTCACGGCTTGTATTCGGTAGAAATGAATGTGCATACGTCACTATATTTTGGCCAGGGATGGCAACTTTATAAGAGTCGACACGTGTAGAAACGTAAGTAGCGTGTGTGGTGAGGCGCGATTTGAGTTGGTTATGATGTTAGATCTTATTAGAGCATGATGTTAGAGCATGGGACAGCATTGAAAGCAGGAGGACACTTGTCAAACGCGAAACATGAGGCTGAAGACGAAGACTTTCATTCTACATCGTGACAGACTACTTCAGTTCCGCTGTGTTTGAATGCCAGGAGCGTTCCCAATAAATCCACAGCATTGGAAATAATTGTATTGACGTATAGCCCTGATATAATTGTGATTACTGAAACCTGGTTACATCCTGAAATACATGATTCGGAACTGCTCCCAAACTCGTATTCTCTCGTTCGATTTGACCGTGATAGTAGGGGAGGGGGTGTTGCTATTGCTATTAAGGAAGGCTTACCATTTAAAAAAGATCAGGGAAGTTCCAATCATGAGAGCGTATGGTGCAGTATCGATGTTAAAGGCCCACTGTCCACCCTCCGGTCGAAAATATTTTCTTCCCCGGTGACTGTGAGACTTCGCCCCTGGAACGCAAGGCCGCAAAATGTTTTTGAAAAGAGTAACTAATAACGCAGTTACAGCCACCGCAATCACCCGATTCTATCCTGCCTCTCTCCTTCCGTCCCCTCGCAAAGGTTTTTCACTCTCCTGCCCGAGGTCGTCTATCCTCCGCAATACAAATTCCCCTTCCTTCTCCGCGTTTGGCGGGAGGTGGGGCGTGGCTCTCCGCGAGCGCGAAAAAAAAAAAAAGAAAAAAAAAACGGTCGAGGGAGCGCGCGCCGCTGGATTCAGCCTGGCCGTGGCGAGGGAAAAGCGCGCTGCGAGCGGTAGACACCCATCCTTCTCCCGTCAGTCAGCGAGACGGACCAATGGACGTCGTTCGCGGTACGTACGTCATTATCGGGGCCCGTCGGGCCAGCGCAGGGAACGGTGAAGCTGGCTTCTCAAAGGAGAGCATGAGGGAGCTTTGAATTGTATTTTCGATGCTTTGCGGCGCGCGTGTCGCTGTAGAATTTTGCACAGACTATCTCCGGTACCTGATCGAAACACTAGGCTCCTTTTCTTAAAAGGGCCTTCCCTGGACAGTGGCCCTTTAACGTAACGTCAGTGCTATTGGGCGGCAAATACCGACGGCCGAACGCGTCAGTCGACTATCTCGCTGAGCTCCACGATTTTTTGTGCCGTATAGTTAAGGAACGTTCCAAGCTTATCTTAGTTGGTGATTTCAGCCTAGCAGGGATTGACTGGGAAGATCTAACAATAGGTAGAAACGAGCGCAGTAGTTGTGAAATGCTTTTGAATCTTATGTTTAGCTTTTCCTTGGTCCAACTTGTTAAGGAACCAACGCGCATACAAGGGCAAGCTAGCTCCATTCTCGACCTTTCTCTCGTTTCCAAAACACTTAGCCCCAATATCAGTATCGAGAATGGAATCTCTGATCATAAAATGGTACTACTCACTTTTGATAACTTAAGCTGCAGCCCCGACCAAAGCTCCCGTGTATCCCGCATATCTGTTAAGGACTATCACAGAGCTGATGTCAGCATTATATATTACATTGAAGTAATGCTAGACGGTATCTTGCACCCGAAAACTGAAAACGTAAATGACTTATGGTTACAGCTAAAACGAATAGTGGAACATTGTGAAGAAAAATTCATCCCAACTATAAGAAAACAAGTAAATAGAAAGACACCTTGGATTACACGCACCATTATTCACCTCAAAAGAAAGATACAAAGAATGCGTAAAAAGAAAACCAATTTGGCTATTTTAAGTGAGCTTTCTCAAGCGCTTAGAGCTGAAATTTCTACGGCAAGGAACAACTTTTTCACGAATACGTTGACCAATTTTATAACACGAGCCAAAAAAGTTCTGGCGTTACATGGCAAAGCCGGGAGGATCAATCGATCAAATGGAAATAGACGGAGCTGTTACATACGACGCATACAGTATCACAAACGCTTTTAATCAATATTTTTAGTCTGTGTTCAGTCGTGCCCCTGCCCCAGAATTCAGTCATGCGGAATACCAATCGAGCATGCCTGACATTTTTGTAACGGAATGTGGCATTCTTAATTTGTTGTTACAGCTTGACGAAAAGAAATCGCCTGGGCCCGACGGCTAACCTAACGCTTTTCTAAAAAGATATGCGCAACAACTGTCTCCGCTCCTTCACAAAATCTTCTCCTTATCTATAGAAACAGCGTCCGTACCCATCGACTGGCTCTACGGAAAGGTGGTCCCGATTTTCAAAAAAACTGGAAACAGACTTTTGCGTAAACACATACAGACCCATATCACTCACTAGCTCTTGCTGAAATTATTGGAGCATGTAATTAACAAAGCACTCATAACCTACCTGGAAAACAACAAACTTCTATATGCAAACCAGCACGGTTTCAGGAAGGGTTTATCAACCGTTACTCAACTACTTGAGATTACACACGACTTTGCGGCTGCCATTAACTCTGGTCTGCAGGTAGATTCAGTGTTTATTGATTCTGCAAAGGCGTTTGACTCTGTTCCACATTGTAAGTTAATTGAGAAGCTCAGTCTATTTGGTATTAATTCAAAAATAATTTCGTGGATCGTCACCTACCTCTCAGGCCGTTCGCAATATGTCGAAATAAAAAATGCTAAATCAGACACATTGGATGTTTGTTCAGGCGTTCCCCAGGGATCCGTATTAGGGCCTACACTTTTTCTTATCTACATCAATGATATTTTCTCCTGTGTAACTCAGAATGTTGTATTAAGGCTGTTTGCAGATGACTGAGTTGTATATACTACTGTTCGTTCACAAGATGACCAAAATAATCTAAACTTAACACTGAATAACATTGTCTCGTGGTGTGACAGTTGGGGTATGAGAATAAATGTCAGCAACACATCATCTGTTACAATAACAAGGAAGAAGACTCCTGTTTACTTCACTTATTTGTTATCAGGATCTGCTGTGACACGCAGTAAAGAAGTTAAGTACCTGGGAGTAACAATCATGAAAAAATTGAGTTGGGAATCTCATATCGATAACATATGCACAAAAGCATACCGACAACTTGAATTCATACGACGGAAATTATCAGCTGCCCCCTCACATGTAAAACTAAATGCATATAAGACATTAGTACGACCCATTCTTGAGTACAGAGCAATAGTTTGGAACCCTCATCAATTTTATCTGAACAAAAAACTGGAAAGAATTCAAAACCTAGCACCCCGGTTTATATATAACCGTTACTCACGTTAGGAAAGTGTGACACTTCTGCGTGAAAGCGCGGGCATTTCGACGTTGGAATGCCGGAGACAGACTGCGTGCATGAAATTTCTTTTCCTTCTATACAACAATTGCATCAACATAGATAAAGATTTGTACCTAAAGCCGCCTTATCATCGCTCTAAAAGAATTAACCATTACATGTGTATAAGATCGTTTTCTGCTAAATGTGACTTGTTCAAATTCTCATTTTTTCCCCGTTCCATAGAAACATGGAACAACCTGCCCCACCAATTTATGAATAATGTGTCGCTTGATGCCTTTTCTGCCAGCGTTGAATCTTTTTTTCAAGAAATGTCATTGTCGTAGTGTTGTTGTTTCACTCCCTCTTTGTTGTTCACGAGTCTTAACGTAGCTTGTCGATATCCTCAACCTTGACGTGTTATTCACGGTGTAGTCTGTATGCTTTCCCTGCTGCCTTGGAACACTATGCCTGCTGTTTACTTTTTTTCCACTCCTGTCAGAGCCTGAGAAAGGCTCACAGTATTGTAAAATAAGTAATAAATAAATAATAAAAAGACAGATTCGAGAACACTTACGCCGGACAGCCAGGGAGGACAGATTCAGACTTCGTTTCATATTATTGACGCTTGCAGTGCGCTGGTAGGTACTGAGAATAAAAAGAACTGAGCGATTTTGTACGCTTTCAAGGGTGCTAATCAATGGTGTATGGGCGGGACCCCATATAGAACAGGCATACTCAAGACTGGGTTGGACATAGGTATAATTGTTTTTTTTTTATTTTTATTAATGACGGTGCAAGCGCAAAGTTGCGTTTTAGATAGCCATGCGTGAGTTTGGCTTTAGCTGTTATGGAAGTCATCTGACAAGAAGAGAAGAGTCGCTGGAGAAAGATTTGATGTTGGGAAAGGTTGAGGGTCACCGGACAAGCGGTAGGCAGCTAACCCAGTGGTTAGATGGCATCCTCGAGGCGCTGCAGATGAAGTTATGTGATGTTAGGAAGATAGAGACCGGAAAGCGTGGCGCGATATGGTCCTTAGGGTCACGAAGAGTCGGACACGACTCAACGACTCAACTGAACTGAATTATTTGAGTCTTGCAGAAGAGGTATAGTCGTAATTTGCACTCCAAGGTTCTTATAAATTGAAACGAAGTCAAGCGGAGAGTGATTAATAAAATAGTTAGGAGAGGGTAATTGGTTGTGGGAAATACCCATTGATTTACATTCTGCCGCGTTCAGCTACATTTCCCAGAGGGAGCATCAAGTTGCGATATTATTTAGGTCAGTCTGAAGTAAGGAAACATCACAATAATTAGTTATTTTTGATAGATTACGCAGTCGTCGGGGATGGCACCGATGTCAATATAGATGAGAAAAAGTAATGGAGCCCATGCGGATCCCCGAGGCACTCCTGGTCGTACTTCAAGAGAGTTTAACGGTGACGTACTAGGTGCGGTTTGACAGGAATGCGATGACCCAGTTAAGCACTTCGGGATAGATGTTAAGGCGACTGTGTTTTAATATAAGAAGATGATGGTTAATCTTATCAAATGCTTTCGAGGAATCTAAAAAACACGCAATCAGTAACAAACCCTAAATCCAAGTATAAGTGTATAGGTTATTGGTGAACATAAGTAGGTGCATTTTTCATGAGTAGTACTTGCAAAACCCATGTTGGGAAGGATGGAAAAACAGTTTGGATTCGAGGAAGTTAACGACATTAGTGAAGATTACGTGCTCAAATATTTTGTACGGTATTGATGTGAGACAGATGGGATGATGGTTGGATGGATTGTGAGGGTTGCCAGATTTATGGAAAGGAACAACTTTCTATGTTTTCCAGTCATTTAGTATAAGCAGCTATCGCGAGGCTTATTGAATTTAACTGCATTAAATGGTGTTCTGAAGGAACTTTGATGTGATTCCGTCGACACCAGATAACGATGATCACTTTAGTTGACTAATGATTGCTCTAATTCCGGCTGGATTAAGTTCTGCGGGATCCATTTGCAGATAGCAAGTATTGGAGAAAGGAGTGAAATAACAGGCTGTAGAGTTTGAGAATGAACGTGAAAATGTGTTATTCAGCAGAGCGGCGCAAAAGTTTTTGGGGACCTGGTTGCCAGATTCATTAACGAGAGTTATTGGGCGATCATGGGTGCTCTTTACAATGTTCCAAAATGTTTTGGGACTTGTACTCATTAGAGAGGGAAGTGTGCGGTGAAATAAGGTTAATTTTGTTGTTTTCATAGCATTTGCATAGTTTCGTGCGGCTTGAGTGCATATCAAACATTGTTTAATGCCGATGCTTTCTTAGCTTCTTTTTCATTAGATCGGCGCCTTAAGTAAGTGTTGTACCGGGAAGCGTTAGATGACTGGTGACTTGTTTTCAACGGGATATAATTGTCAATTAAGAACAGCGCAAATATATCTTTAAAAGACGACCATAGTTCACCAACTGATAAACCCGAGTGCGTTAGTACGGAGTCATCGAGAAACGAAGAAAGCTTTGTGTTAATCGCATCAAAGTTGGCTTTCTGGTAATCTCGGATACACTTCTTTCTTTCTTTGTTCGCATGGTTGGAACGATAAATGAGAAATGCCACGGTCGCTGAGGTCAGGAACGTGTGTCACCGCAGAACTAATGCCAGGGATTAGATTAATCAACGAGGATGACACGAGTTGGCAGCTTAACCAGTTGTTCATTTTAGAGGAAACGTTAGCAAAGTTGGAAGCTTCAGCGAAGAAAAATACAAACACAATGATCAGACCAAACAGTACTGGGAAAGTTGAAATCACCAATAAAAAAAAATAGGCGCACCAGGAAACCTCACACTAATTTGGTACAAA
>JAJIZL010044051.1:0-12525 GCA_023969395.1 Amblyomma maculatum
GGTCCTCGATCGGGCAGGCCGCCAGCACAACGACACTAGGCCGTCTTCCAAACGACGTCACGTGTTGTCAGCGAGCGATGGAGTCCTAGTGTTCTCCTATAGCTTCGACTGCACTCTTTAGCCTAGTCGTAACTGCAGTAAACCTGATGACATCGTAACGAGGTTTCCTGTTTCTAAAAATAATGTTAGTTTTTTTCCCCTTTTTGAATGACGTCCACTGTTGCTTGGGGCCTTACTCGCTCGACCGAACCCTGATCTGCTAGCCATTGTCTTCACGGCCCACACGTGTACAGATGATGACGGCATGATGCGCGAGTATTACGTCACTAGCAGCATATTTTCCGCGAATGGCGAGGAAGCGCGCCCCATAGCAACATAACGTATATAGGAAGGCGACTGGATGAAGGCCCTAGATACATGTAATTCCTGAACAAGAGAAATGAGCCCAATTAGCCACACACTAGCTTTCAAGTGGTCGATAGTGAGTGTATATATGTTGTGATAGAGGTACGGCAAACTTTGAATGAGGACTTAGTGACAAGAATGCTTAGCTTCCATGACACAACATGCACGTAAAGTACTTTCTATTGGCCGGCGTGAATTCATGCACTCAGCACATTTATTTTTTTGTTTCCTGTTAGTAGAAATTTGAACCTACTTAGAGCTGACCTCAGCAAACTCACAGTTTCCATTTCTGCGGTTGCAAAGTATGGAGCGGATTAGCCTAAACCTGTGCGTTTCACTTAACGTGATATGTATAGTCTATATCGCTGTGAATTCTCCCACAATGTCCATACATACATATCAGGCGGCACATATTTTACGCAAACACAGCGGCACAAGGGACTGTTAAGTTTGGCCACCATCATTGCGACCTGAAATAGAGAAACTAGAATAATAGTGCACTTCCCTATGTTTTGTGACGCACAGCCGTAAGCTACGCACGCATGTCATGGCGCTGAATTATTATTTTTTCACTGCAGCTAGCTGCAGCTCACAGCACTGATGTTGGCAACTTTGGAGCATATTGGCTAGCTTGCCTCAAGGCAGGTGTGTCACAGTGAACAAAGAAACAAACAAGTGTCACTGCGCCATGAACGACAGCAGACGGATAGCAACAGCTGTCATTGGTGACGCGAAAGAGGGTATTGATCGGAAAATCGAACGATGAGTCTCCGACTGGTCACTTCTGGGAAGCCCCACCGTTCATCGATCTGTCGAGCACAAAAAGTTCCCGCTCTTGTTTTTCATCTATCTCTCGTCTCTCCCTCTCTCTATACGCCTCAATTTCTGAGAGCCGAGCCAGGAGCCCGACCCTCAGAAAAAAGTGCAGGCTCCCGTACAGACGCTGTCGGCAGCGCAGACGCCAATAGCTGGATTTGATCACCAATGCCCGGTTGCGAAAACAGCTCCCTTGCTTCTCTTGAGCATTGTTTCGTGAACTGGAACGATCCGGTGTGTAATTCAGGCTTCGCACGCAGCTCCGTGCGCGGCGGCTCTGACCATATAACTGGAGCAGCGATAAAAATCAAAATGGTTGTTCTATGCATACATGGCAGTAATTGAATTACAGTAATGAAATTACTGTAACGTAATTACTTTTTTGGTAATTTGTAATGTAATGAATTACTTTTTCCGTATGGTAATTTAGTAATGTAGTGAATTACTTTTTAGTAGTAATTTGCAGCAGAGTAATTAATTCCACTGAAAATTACTTTTACTAAAGTGGGCCATCACTCCTTCAATAGACAACAAAGTAGAGTGCGCGAAAGCAGGAACGACGTGCTGCAATCCGAAGCCAGCGTAACGGATTGGCAAAAGGAGACAGAATTGAACAGAACTATAGTCAACTAGAATACTCTGGAGAACACGTTGCTTTTTTTTAATAGCTTTACTTAGTTTTTGCATTTATCGAAAGCAGAAAGTAATTTCAAAGTAACTAAATTACTCAGTAGAAGTAATTGTAATGTAATTTCCATACTTTTGGGGAGCAGTAATGAGTAATGTAATTAATTACTTTTCTGCGATTTTCAGCAAAGTATTTAGTAATGTAATTTAATTCCTTTTCAAAAGTAATTTTGCCGTGTATGGTTCTATGCCGACGCTTTGTCACAACATCACAACACAATTTAAGACGTTCCACAGTAAACTAGATTTTCATTTGGGGACAGCTGGACACAAGTAAACAAAGAAAGTACAGAAAGGAACTCCCATCTACTTCGGTACAGTTTGGAGTTTTATGAAACATTAAACAACGCTAAACGACAATGAGAAAGAGATCACTTCGCACTGCATGAGCTGTAATTGAACGTTCGGGACTTGAATGCGGACTAAAGTGGGAAAAATTAAATGTTGCATTTCTCCGCGCTGCTTAAACGCCTTTTGAACGCTCGCCATTCGGAGCGCCCCCGGGGTTCCGCTTTCACAAGCACGGCAAGCGAGACGGCGGAATGCGAGCGGTGGCCCACGTTCGCTCACCCAACCCTTTAGCGCTGATACCGGGCAGACTACTATAAATATGAGAGAGAGGGGGAGAGCGTAGAAATGTAGAGAGGGAGGAAAATACAGAGAGCTCGCACTAGCTGCTACAGGGGAAGGGGGTAGAACGGAACATTCCAGCCGAGTCAGCAGATCGCAGGCCGAGAACCAGTTTTTGGCTTTGAATCCGCACCATCAGCAGCCCAGCTATGCTGGGAAGAGGTCGGCAGACCTCTGGCGACTAAGCCCAGGAATTTCGCCATCGGACCAGCTTCACATGGATGCACGACCTCCTTCCTACCCGTTCCCAGGCTGTGCGCGCTGAAACGTGGGGACGCCTGTTTACAACGCGATGACATGTTAAGCTCCAAATTGCTTACTAAGGTGTCCTCGTAAAGAATACGGGGCAACGATGGCGGCCAATGAATGCCATTATATCAGTACAGGTAGAGATGGGCACTGCACATCAGGAATAATAAACATCAACGCAAAATCGCGAAGACTAGGCACAAAGAAGGGAAGAAGCTTCTAGATAAGCTGCTTCTCGTAAGGCTAACTATACAGTAACCAGGATGTGCACCCTGATGGCGCTGTTACTAAAGGCAACATGCCACAGAAAGCACTGCGCTGCCAGAGCGTTCACACAGAGCAGCTAAACGAATATCAGTGGGCAAAACCTGCATTAAATGTATTTTTCTCCACGCCCACCCTTTACCAGTGAGCTGCTGGAGGAACTCCAGCAACTCTGACTACCGCTAACGGCAGCACATGTGCATGAAGAGGTGATGATAAGAGCATCAAAATCGGATAATATTACGCGCTTTGCACTGTCCTTGATTAGCAGTATGCCCGCAGTGATGGGCATTTTAAGTATTCGACAAGGCATTTCGTGTTCACCGTTCGCGCAGAAAAGCCGCCCAAGGACGAACGTGTAATAAAGCCGCACCAGCGCGATGCGACGAATGTTAAGAATATAAAATGATGAGCACGCGTCGAGAACGGACTGGGTGCGCATAAAAAAAAAAGAAAGAAAAAAAAGCCTCAAGTCTAATCCAGGCGCTTTGCATGTTTTCTTTCTCTTTCTTGAAATGGTACGCGACAAACAGAAACGCACCATAGCCCCAATTTATCACCACGCGTGCGAAATTCTTCTAGCAGGACATGGTGGGATAATCGAAAAAAAAAAAAAAAGGGAAAAGTCTGCGATCATTTTATGTTCTTTGTTACTATAGCGAATTTTCCCAAAGCGCTGCATATATTACTACACTTTGATGCTGTTTTTCTAGATCGCAAATCCTCCCTGAAGTAAAAAATGTGAGAACATAAGAAAAGTTAAGACTCACGGTTCGCATTCGGGGCCAGGTAGTACCGCTGTGCGGTCTCAGACTCGTCCGGACGCGCCGAATGAAAAAGGCCCAGGACGCGGAGAGGGGGGCATCCCCGATACGCCAGCGCCACCGCCGCCATCTTTCTTTCCACTGCTCTTTTTTGTGTGTGTGTTCGTGCGCTTTTCGTTCTTTCCAGACTGCGCACAAGTTTAGGCCAAGCTGTGTGTGTGCGCGCGCGGGCACACGGCACTGACTCTCTTGCGTCGCCCACCACCCTTTCCCGCGGACCAAGATGGCGGCCCAACAACACCAAACAAACTCGTCGCCGTCCCGAACAAAGAACGCACTGCTGCCACCGCTGCTGGGACCGGGCTAGGCCTCGACACCGCGCGACGATTACCTCTTTGAGGCAAAGCCGACAACATATCGGTCCGAGGGAATAAAAAAAAAAAAAAAAACGATAACTGGTCTCCGCGTCTTTTACTCGAAACTTCACTGTTCGCAGGGATGAAATTTCTCCGCTCGTCGCAAGCCACTAGAATGCACCGCTTGACCAGTCGTTAGAGGAAAAGCAGCGTGATCGCGAAAGAGAAAACGTCCTTGGTTTTCTTTGTTGTTCGTCGGCATTGAGGGCACGCCTTAAGAGTCACGTAAGCGCCTGTGCTTATCGAAGCGATGAGCTTAACTAATGCTCGATAAGTAAGCTGAAGGTCATTCCAAGTGAGCACACAGATGCGGCATGTGAACAGCAAACATCTGAAAGTTTACTGCGCGTATCACAATGGAAGAACCCGCGTGCAGGATAGCTGGCGCAAGCACAGAAGCCAGCTACGCATTTTCTTTGTCTGACACTTCGGCCGGGCCGGAGGTTGCTGCCCGGAGCACTCCTTTCACAGCGCCTTAACGGAAATATTCAAAATTGGCAAAGCCGCCTTTCGGCCAAGAGGAGGTATTGCGCCTACCTCGGCACTCGTGCGGCTTCGTGCGAATTTGTTGCGTCGAAGGAGAAAAAAAGCTTTCATGGGAACGACGTCACGTGAGCCTGGCTCGGAAAAGAGAAATCAAATGTCAGCGCCCCGAATGTTGCACACTGAATTCTCTTGCGTCTGACTCAGTGGCTTGTTGCGAAGGAATCAGAAATGCCTTATCGAATTATCGCGAGCTCACGAGACGCGCGTATCCACTCGCCGCTGCAGTTTCCGTGCCTTAAGCGCCAGCGGTGACAGTTACCCCAAATATTGAAACGAAAGCTTTCTCAAAAACAGAATGTGGGTAACAAACAAATAAAATATTATACAAGAGAGAAGTTTGAGAAGATCAGTAATTTCGCCTTGAGTTGACATTGCAGAGATAATCGTAGACCAATAAAAAGAGGCCGCCAAAGCTCTTGCCGACAGCGCAGGAAACATCTCGTCAGCGTCCGGACCACTGTAAGGGGGATTGCTTTGGATATCATCCTAAAGTGTTGGCAGACCTCTAACAACCCTTTAAGGAATACGACCACTAATTATCATCCATCCGGGTCGGGATGCGTACTAGGCTCGAACAGCTAATAGCGCAAATAAGTTTAGTAGACGCGTTACCGGTAATGATTAAGGAAATTGAGCTTACCTTGGAGCTCGCATTGTCCAAGCCGTGCACGGCAGCAGTGACCGTTCCAGAACGGCCCCCTTGTCGCTACTGCGTCGCGTCCTTTCGTCGCACTTGATATATATACACAGTCACGTTTTTTTCCCCGAAGTGAAGCACGATCGATGTCGTCCGCTTCACAGCACCGGTACAGTGCGACGGGTAAAACAAAACGAAAACCAAGTTTTAGGAGAAAATTTTTGGAGCGATGACGAAGGAAGGAGTTGGAACGGCGCACTCCATACTGAAGTGGAGGGAGGGTTGAAGGGAAGGTTAACGCAGTGGCGACGGCGCATACGAAACCACGGCTAGGAGCAGACGACGGCGCCGCTACACAAGGGAGGCGTTGCGCTGACAATAAAACCATGCCGACGGCGTCGGCGGCGACTCAACGGGCCGCCCGCGGCCGACGCAACACACGCAGCACGCACTGACGCTGCGGCCGCTTGGCAACTCACTTTTTATGCGGCTCGCTCCAAGTTCTGCGTATCGACATCACCCCTGAGAGAGCGCGGCGCGGCCGGAAGTTACGAAAAACAAAAATGGCGGTGGGGTTGCCGGCTGCTGCTGCTGCTGCTGAGCCCATCGTTCGCGCTGGCATGGTTATGGTACCGTAGCGCGCGGTTGCGGAGAGACCGGCCGGCGGCGGCGGCGAGAAATGTTCCTTCTTGATCTCTTGCTCGATTTTGTTTATCTTCAACTTTTTCCCCCTCCTTCCTTTAGCTAGGAGCGGAAGAGTTGGCCGCCCTGTTTGTTGCCGTGAGGCGAGAACCGAGGCATCTCTTGCTGCTCCGCTCATTCATGCATTTTGACTGACGCGGTTTATTTGCGCGTGTTTCTTTCTTTACCATTGCGAAGGGGAGGGCGTGGGAGGATCTGTCTGCGCGCGTTAGAACCGTGGTGCGTTTTTGTCTCGCCGGCTGACGCGCCACTCCTGGTCGTAGTTGCCGTTGTTGCTGCCATGCGCGCGCATTGTTGAGGCCAGTTGCTGACTCCGGTGCGAGTACCCATTAATCGGCAGCGAGCTGTAAATAAGCGCAAAGCTTGCGAGGGATTACATCAGATTATCTTCAGCTATTGGTCTTTCCGACAAATGAAATGACTGGGAAAATATGGGAAAATGGAGTACACACCTTGGAGACGTGGACTGTACAGTGACTCCAGATGAGTCAACACGAACATTTTGACAGCGAAGACGAATTTTGTCAGGCCTTGGTGCCTTCGTTAAGCAGTTTCTGTACCCATACTGACACAACTCGCACCCATGCTTCTACACTGACACACAGCCGAAATGTTCTGTACAAGAAAACATACCAAAAGTACAAATTCCTTATCGTTCGCGCACCAACTCGTGATTACCGACCTGGGATCGCACCTGGGAGCTGATTCCAGCACTGGGTGCAAACCTGGGTCAGGGCAAAATATCTTCAATAACATTATTTGGGAAAGCTGCTCGCTTTTATTCCTTGTTCATAACGTTCATGTGCATGCAGCCAAATGCGTGGGTTGATTGTAATTCCTATTAGAAAATACATTCCAATCTGGAAGGCTAATTGCACCATTAAAACAATTATCATATAAATGATGCAGGGCCTAATAAATCTCCTCGCATGCAGCAAAACCACCAGCCTCCCAGCACGGCATGGTGAATGGGAGGAGCTTAGAAGAGGCTTTTCCATTGGTCGATCTCTTAAACCCCCGCCTCCGTATTGCCGCCACGTTGGCGACGTCTTGAGTATCGACTTCCCTTGCCGGGACCCCGCAGACATTGTTTTTCGTCTAGGTACGCCGACCCTCGCAGGCCGGGAGTGTGATTCACCGGTGTCAACTGTTGTTCGGAGAAGGGACTTCACGATCGGCGGCTGACCCCTCTAAACTCCTTGCCGTCGTAGCGCCTCCTTCGCTTATGAATCCGCTTTTGGAATCAGGGGAAATTTTGAGGCGCGTTTCGGATGTGCCACGCGTGTTTTTATTCTGTCTAACATGTCACGACTATGTCCTTAGCTCCGTATTTTCTTTTAGCGTTCATTTTCACTTGTTCGCTGACGGCCTATGGCTCTTCCTCGCCGAGTCCGTCGCGTTTTGTCCGTTGACAAGCACAATAGGCGAGGCTTACATTCAGAACCACCAGGAATACGAGGCCGTGGAGACTATATTTATCGCTTAGACACCCGCAACTAGGCTGAAATTCTTAATTTCCAAACGTTTTCAGCGTAAATGCCTACCAGAGCTCGGCGTCGGTTCAGGTAAGCATCATCAACGAAGTATAACTGGCAAAGAGATGCCGTTTAAGGATCGTAGCTTTTGGCTATAGTTGTCTCAAGAACCTTCCGAGTTCCGGAGACGCCAAAGCGCTCGAGACGTCCTAGGCAGACCGCAAAGGCGCGAAGACTATAGAAGCTGAGTTGAAGAGACAATGGACACACGGAAGAACTTGCACCTTTTCTCCTTTGCGTGTGTACTTGGTAGCTGAGGTCTATGCTTTAAGCAAACGAGCTAAACAAGTACACATATAATACAGGCAACAAAACGAACATAAGGAGCAAGTCGTGTGATGTGAAAGTGCACTGCTTCCAAGATAGTATATATATTAACACACAATGTATAGGCGAAAATGCAATGAAGCGAGAAGTTTTATTTCTTGATTTCGTTTTCTTTGCAATGGATAAATCACGGTGTCACCTTGGCGCGTTGAGAATTAGAAACTTGTTTAAGTTTCTGGTCATGGGCGTGGTGCCAGATTGAATTTTTTCGGTGAAGAAAGACTGTTTGGCCGCCTGAATGGGGACAGCTCGAGAGGGTTGGTTGATAAGATCATTTTGGTTTTGGAAATGACAAAATTTGTCGCCAGTGTGCCCTTCTCTGCTTGCATGTCTTAACCTCCATCGCAATGACATGACAACAGACCTTCTACCTAACTCGTCGGGGGAAAGAAAAAAAAAAACATAGGCGCCTGCTCCTAGCACATGTAAACGTATGAACATGTTTCCAGTCAGATGAAAGAGACAAAAAAAGAAAGAACGGCTTCAAGAGCTCCAAAATGACGCCAAGGCTAGGGAACACGGCTGCGCTGCAGTTTACCCAACGTGAGGAACATCGAACGGCATCGACTGTTCGTGCATTAAAACGGAAGCACTGGTGATCCCCGAATGCGTTTTGCAAGTCTTTTACTACGGTCCCTGGTTCCATAGCACTTTCTCCAGCACATGCAAGATTTCCGCGCTTGACCGGCAAGGTGCAGAAACGATAGAAAAACAAAAAGGTAGATAGATTAACCGGCATAATCCTCTATTGAATTATCTGCAGATGAGGAGTGCTATGAAGGCAGCCAAAGAGACAATGAAAGGAAGAAAATGTTCCGTCCCTCGTATCGGCGCTAACGGTTCTTAACATGCTGAGTACGAAATTGACCTGCAGAAAAAGCCAAAGAACAAGATGCAAATTGTGTGTTCACGTAAAAATTTGTAGTAGACAGTTCAGATAAAATATAATGAACGAGATGATATTTTAAGTTGACAGCTAATGTAGACAACTCAACATATGCAATAATGCAATGCAGTGTTGACTGGATTTAATGTCGCAGGCATTTACCTTAATGCTGGAAGTATCCAAGTAAATATATTGTGTTGTATTCCCCCTAAATAACGAACCTTAAGCAATTGTTAATGCTGTTTAAAAAAAAGTTTAGTGGATATCACTTCTTTCAGCTAGCTCGTTCACGGCTTCCAATCTCCAGAGCTTGTTTGAACAGCCACACGTTTTCGTTGATACATGTGGCGTTTGGCAACTCCAAGCACGTCGACCCACTAATCGTTGCAAAGGGCACACCTTTTCAGATTGGATGACGTTAAACTAGGCAGCACTAAAATGAAGTGTATCACTCACGTCTTGATAGTGTCAACATCATTTCACAATTTTCGGGCGTTACAAAATGTCAGCAAATTAGATCGCCCTATTTTCCGTACGCTTTACTCGACGCACTATAAGTAGCTATGGTACGAATTAGTTACGAATACTTTCGTAAAGCATGTATAAACGCCTGGATGCTATTCTGATATCGACTGTATCGCTTTTAAGTCATCTTGCAGATGTGCTCCTTTGTCAGGGACATCGCTCATCCCCCCCCCCCCCCCTTCTTTTTTTCTCATCTGTTGTCTATTTAGGTGATGCCTTCTGTCAGACGACAGCAAGACATAATTTTCGGTTCCTTTAATTGTTCAATAATGAGTATCATTAGTACCGATGCTTTTGATGTCTTTTTGTCCCTCTCCTTTTTTTTTTCGCTTCTAGACAGACGCACGGCAACGTGGCTTTCATTTCGTGTTGAATTAATGCAGGATTTCCGTAGCCCCCAATATTAAATTCTTTAACACTTGTTCGTTTGCTCATTCAAGAATCTATTTTCCAGGGACTCTTTTTGCCAGCCGGCAGCACGTCACGAGGAGCATATTCATAAAAGTCTTGTGTGTGGTAATTGTGTCCTCTTTGCTCGTTTCGCTACTCTGATACCTCAGTAGCTCCACACGAACAATCACAAGTACCTGTGTTGCAGCGCACGTCACATCTTGCGTCCGGTTAATGTACGGCTTTAAGCTACACCGACCTTATCGCGTATCTATTACCTCGCCGGCGGCTTCTCCTGCGTTTATAGTATAGTTCCCACTTACACGACAAGGAGCCAGGCTATGGACGTCCTCTTGAGTATTGTGGCATTTATCGGTAAGCGTCAGTGGCGTGTTGTGTTTTCTGCTTGTAAGCGCCGCTGCCTGTTCTACACTTCCGAGATCAATTCTCCACTTCCCTACATTAAAGACGTTCCGATCAAATACTGGCTAACATGATTATACTTCGTTGGATCCTAGCCGGTCGCCGTTTTTTCTTTACTGTTCTAAACGCGGTATTAGGGCGAAAGCCTTTGATGGCTCATGCTGTCGTGGACAAAACGTGTCCCGCTTTTGCGGCGGCTCTGATTGGCCGAGGTGGGATGACGTCATAGAGGTCTCGACCAATCACAGAGCACCATCGCAGTATGCGCGAGTGCATGTCGTATATAGCCATATGCCATTCAATAATCAATTACTAATTAATGACTATTTATAACTAACTAGTGCCAGTTGCGTAGCAGAATGCGGCACTCAGGATTTCGCCTTTCACAACTTTAGTCGCTAAATTTCCTCGTAATTTTTTTTACACGTACGAAGGATTACACAGAGGATAATTAGCGTACTAATTCTTTCTCAGGTTTGCTGAGGCTCTCATTCAGTCACATAATCGGTAGATTAAATTTGTCACCGGTATTTAGAATTACCCAGTCGAAAAAAACTACAGAAAATTTTCTGTTGTTACGACAGAATTTCTGTGCGGCTTTTTACAGGAATCCCGTTGTGACAACAGACGTTTCTGTAGTAACATCAGAATTTTCTGCACTTACAACAGAAATGTTCTACAGATCTACAGACAACAGGAAACTAAAACAGAAATAACTACAGAACTACAGGAATTTGACGTTTACGACAGAACTACAGAATATTTTGTCGTATTTTGGCACAGTTTTGTAGTTTTTGTGCGACTGGGTAAGGACAAAGAAGTGGCTGCTGCCTTCTAAAAACAGGCGCATTTTTGTCATTCTTCCGACTTTAATCGCAGAGATCGCTTATTACAGTTTACAAATCTTGTTTTCCCTAATTTAAGCTGTCTGAAAACTGATAATCAAGAACCTTAATTGCTTACAGAACACCGTGAATCCTGGTGGCCAGAATGGCAGATTCTGCGACGGTCATAAATTTCTCTACAAACATCGTAAAAGAAATGCTAAAGAATAGTACCCCGATCAGCCGATCTACTCGTGTGAAGCGCCTGAAGGCTTGGGATTTGTGATTGATGAGCAGAGCAGATGTCATACCCCGGAAAACTGCCTGAAAGTTCTTTGTCTGGTGGCAAATACTTATATGCGCTTGGGCATAATACGTGCGTGCGTGCAAACCCCCTTTTGTGGCCAGAAGCCCGCTTTAGCAGGGAAATATAAAAAATAATATTGATAGACACAAGGTGGCATACCTCGTGACCACCAAGGTTTTGTTGCAGAAGATCGCTCCATTTATTCTGCACAATTTTCGGCTGTGAATGGCAGTCAAAACTTCTCGTCCAAACTGTGGTACCATGCACGGCTGATTCTGGGATAGAAAAGGAAAATCTGTTCATTTGGGTCATAGCTTCACAACACCTCGTGCTCAGTTACTGCCCACTTTAAATTCGATCCCAAACTTGGCATTCGGGACTACATCGACAGAGACAGACACTTGACAAGCACTTCGTCGTTTTGAGCTGCATCGGCTTTGATTGGAACGGACAGGAAATTCGACGCCCTTTTTTCGCAACAAAGTATTATGTCGGGGCTGCTGGTTCGCTCGAAATTAGCCCACTTTGTTTCTGCGCATGACATCGACTGAAGTGAACATCTATTGCCACTATCTATGCGTGCTTGTTTGGTGCGTCAGCTTTCCTTTACTGCTACAGCACGTAATCCCGGACCGCTAAGATGGTGCCATGCCGAGAGTGGACCACAAGTGCTTCAATGTCACATCAAGGGCATGATCGAAGAAAATGGAAAGCCCAGGTGAATTTATGCACACAGCTTTCGCTTTGCTATTATGTACTCACGTCCCAAAAATGATACTTAATGGTTCAAAAGTATGTTCCAGTGTTGAGATCGTAGCTCATACTGATTTGCACTCTGCTTTCATGAGAACACGCAGTTATCATCCGCACTCTAGTTTTCAGGTTGTATGGAAATCAATGCTGGGGATACCAGATAAAAGTATATGAGGCAGGGAGGAAAAGTAATTTAATAAAAGTAAAGGTGAAGAGATCGGCTGGGGGTAAGGAGAGACTGTCCTGCTACCCCATATACTGGGATATGGGAACAAAGGAATTTACGGAGAAGGTGTGAATGGGTGCCTTTGTAGTCGTAATCCGAGTTATAGAGGAAACAGCGCAAACACTTGCAGACAATAATCTCCCGCACCGCATCGTCGAGCACGTGTCTGACACACACACACACACACACACACACACACACACACACACACAC
>JAJIZL010044054.1:0-22584 GCA_023969395.1 Amblyomma maculatum
ACTTGACCTCGTCAGAAGTTGACCAAAATTGATTTCTAATCTAATTCCAGTATGGCCAATTCAGTGGGGATCTCTAAATCGGGGTTTCCCGCTGCCATAATTTGGCCCCTTGGACACCAAAAATTTGACCTCGTCTGTGTGACTAAAATTGATGTCTCAACTAATTCGAGTATGGCCAATTTAGTGGGGATCTCTAAATCGGGATTGCTCACTCCCAAAATGTGGCCCCGTGGATGCCGAAAAGTTGACCTCGTCAGAATGTTACCAAAATTGATGTCTATACTAATTCGAGTATGGCCAATTCAGTGGGGATCTCTAAATCGGGATTGCTACTACCAAAATTTGCCCCATGGACACCAAAAATTTGACCTGATCAGAATGTGACCAAAATTGATGTCTAAACTAATTCGAGTATGGCCAATTCAGTGGGGATTTGTAAATCGGGATTGCTCACTCCCAAAATTTGGCCCCTTGGACACCAAAAATTTGACATCATCAGAATGTGACCTAAATTGATGTCTAAACTAATTCGAGTATGGCCAATTCAGATGGGATCTCTAAATCGGGATTGCTCACTCTCCAAAATTTGGCCCCATGGACACTTAAAATGTGACCTCATCAGAATGTGACCCAAAATGATGTCTAAACTAATTCGAATATGGCCAATTCAGTGGGGAGCTTAAATGGGGATTCCACACTCCCGACATTTGGTCCCTTACACCAAAAATTTGATCTCGTCAGAATGCGTCCAAAATTGATGTATAAACATATTCGAGTATGGCCAATTCAGTGGGGATCTCTAAATCGGGGTTGCCCACTCCCAATATTTGGTCCCTTACTCCAAAAATTTGACCTCGGCAGAATGCGACCAAAATAGGTTGTATAAGCTTATTCGAGTATGGCCAATTCAGTGGGGATCTCTAAATCGGGATTGCGCACTCCCAAAACTTGGCCCCTTGGACACCCAAAATTTGACCTCGTCAGAAGGTGACCAAAATTGATTTCTAATCAAATTTGAGTATGGCCAATTCAGTGGGGATCTCTAAATCGGGGTTGCCCACTCCCATAATTTGGCCCCTTGGACACCAAAAATTTGACCTCGTCAGAGTGTGACTAAAAGTGATGTCTAAACTAATTCGAGTATGGCCAATTCAGTGGGCATCTCTAAAACGGTATTGCTCACTACAAAATTTGGCCCCTTGGACACCGAAAATTTGACCTCGTCAGAATATGACCGAAATTGATGTATAAACTAATCCGAGTATGGCTAATTCAGTGGGGATCTCTAAATCGGGATTGCTCACTCCCAAAATTTGGCCTCGTGGACACTGAAAATTTGACCTCATCAGAATGTGGCAGTGTATTTTTCCCGCTGCAGGAAGTGGTTTCGGACCAAAGAAGTATACCGCCGAGATTTTTCGGAGTGTTCTCTGCGGCGGCAGCGGATTTCGCTCGCTATCGCCGCCGAATGCTCCAGTATGAAGGCCCGGTAATATATTCGTCGTAAATGTGCCTGATTGGCACCAGCCAGCCACTGGCCTGCATTCTACGAAAACACATCTGCGTGCCTCACAATCGCGTAACAACAACCCTGCTTATAATAGGGAGTTATTACTCATTGACATCCAACCAAGCGCCACCATGCGGCTACAAGGGAAGCTAAACAGCTTTCGCTGAAACTTCATCGTTAAAAAGAAATTTGCCATGGTTCGGAAATCGAACCCGTAACCATCGCCTTTGCGGGACCGTCGCTCTACCAACTGAGCTAACCAGGATGGTTCTGGTTCCGGTACGCCCCGTCATGAGACTCACAGGTGTATAAAGGGATTGAAGACTCAATAACAGCTAGACAGGTTTCAAATGCCTCCAACCTGAAGTCAAGAGGGATTTCAAGATTTGCAGTGCCTTGCGTTATTCGATTCTGACCGGTAAGAAGCTTAACAAATATATCAGCAACATTGAGTGTAGAGAGTGCTGTGTACTGGGGGGCAGCAACCACAGCGGGCGACCTGCAGGAGTAGACATGTGGACCCGGATCGTGTGAATGGCTCTAAGTTGTTTTGATAGTTCTTTCCAGAAAGGCCCGGGTTTGTCTCAAAATCACAAATCAGTATAATGCCGCTGACGCGAAGTAAAATCTCCGTTAAAACACACAGAACAAAAATCAGCAGCATTGTGGGAAAGAGGTGAGCAACAGGAAACGTTGATGAGATTGAATGCAGTAAGCATTGTTGAAGCTGCCTACCTGCGCAGTAGGTAGAATTCGCCTTATTATTGTTGCATCATTGTCAGCTTATTCACTGGAAACACCAGTGGTCGGTGCTGTACTTAGTCGCTGTTTCTGACATCACAGGTTTTGAAAAAATTACCTGGGGCTTAGCTTTAGTTAAGCCGGGTAGGTTGCGAAAGCAATAATAGTATGGCTACGCTCTAGTTCAGCTCGTAGTGTAGCCAGTTGTGGTGTACCATGTTGACCATACGATTAACACCGGACACATATGTAATGCAATGGCATTTTTGTAATTATAGTAATGAACGTAATGTATTTAATGTAATGAATGTAAGAGACAGCATCAATTACTTTCCACTAGGAGTCGTAACTGGTTGAGGACGGTACAAGTGAATCGCGACGCGCTCCTCTAGCTGCATCTGGAGCGCTCCGTCGAGCGAAACGCTGTTCCTGTTCATCCGTCCCTGTAGCTCGCTGTCGTTTCCTGACTTCATCGAGATGGCGTGACTCTTCTTTCTGTTTATCAGCATGCATAGCGAGTTGCCTCAGCTGAGCAAGCGCGAGCATTTACATACCCATCGTTTTCCACCTCCTCCTCTCAACTGCGGCTGGATAAATGGATGGAATATAGGAGCGTCCCCTTTGAAACGGGGTGGTAGCAGTAGCTATTATGTCTCATTTTTTTCCATATATCTTAATTATTTATTTAGAATTGTTAACTAAACCATCATTCTATTTTTTAAATTTTGCTCCTACATTACTAACATTATGTCACTTCTCTGCTTTTAAGCCACCAATCTTCCAGCCGTTTTTTGCTAGTTTCCACCGCCGGCTTATTCACCCAGCCATTGTTATCTCTAAACCCCAGTGCTTCAGGAACAGTGATTGCGCCTGCATCAACTTCCGGATGGATACCATTGCATTCGAGTATAATATGGTCAATTGTTTCACTGGAGTTTCCACATACAGCACATGCGTCATCTCCATTGTTAAACTTCTTTTTGTAGCTGCGTGTTCTAAGGCACCCTGATCTAGCTTCAAAAAGTAGGGCACTGCCTCTTGAGTTATCAAAGAAATCTTCCTTCCTGATATGCATTTTCCACTTTCGGTATAATTCCACACTGTTTTTTTCCATCGAATTTATCCAATTTTTACCTTCTGTGTTTTTCCCCTGTTGCTTAATGCTCTTTATTTCTCCGTCCTTGTTACTAGCATACTTACTAGTTAGTTTCTAGTTCTTTTCCTCCATTGTGATCAACGCTTTTTAGGTACAGGTATTTAAATACCTTAGCTGCCCATCTGTTACTGTCCAATTTCCTCAGGCGTTCCTCATATAATATTTTACTCTGAGCTTCCCGTACTTCGAAAGATGCCCAGCCCATATCTCCCTGTACCGACTCATTTGTAGTTTTGCCGTGGACACCTAGTGCTAATCGTCCAACGGATCTCTGATTTGTTTCTAATGTCGACTGTACCTCTTAATTTAGGCACTAAACCGCATTTCAGAAAGTAAGTCCGGGCACCATAATTCCTTTCCAAATACCCCTCAATACCTCATACCTATTGTATCCCCACAATGCCTTATGCTTCATTATCCCGGCATTCCTTCGCCCTTTGGCCTTAAGTGATTGCTCATGCTTTCCAATATATGCGAATCCTTCGTTTACCCATACCCCCAGATATTCATATTCTGCTACTCTAGGTATTTCAAGGCCCTGAATTTTAAGACCCCGATCAGTTGAGCCATTGAAAATCATCAGACCCGACTTAACTGCGCTGAAACTGAAGCCTACAGCGTCCCCTTCGTCTCCGCAATACTTAACTAGAGTTTGCAATTCTTCCACACTCTCAGCTAGCAGCACAATGTCGTCTGCATACATCAAACCGGGGAGGCGCTGCTCTACCGCCTTTCCACCTAATCTGTGTGACAGGTTAAAACCTAGGTTACTGTCTTGTATCCTCCGTTCCAGGTTTATCATATAAAGCATGAACAGCTCCGGTGATAGAGGACAGCCTTGTCTTAATCCTTTGCATACTTTGACATCCTCCGTACTTCTTATCCCTTCCCACGTAATTTCTACTTTGTTATCCCGGTACATTTCCTGTAGGAACTCTATTATCTCATAACCGATACCTTCTTCTTTTAATATGTTCCACAGGAGTTCCCTTCTTACGTTGTCGTACGCCCCGTTTATGTCCAGGAAGGCCAAATACAAAGGTCTATTTTCCACTCTAGATATTTTGATGCATTGGGTAAGCACGAACAGGCAATCATCTAAGCGCCTACCATTTGTAAAGCAGTTCTGAAGTTCTCCGAATATGTTGTTACTTTCAACCCATGCTTGCACCTTTAATTTCACCGCATGCATGGCTAACCTGTACATTACAGATGTTATGGTAATCGGCCTGTAGGATTTTATGTGCATCCTTTCTCCTTTCCCTTTATAAATCAAGTTCATTTTACTCTGCCGCCAGCTGTCCGGAATTTGCTTACTCGCTATGACTGTTTCTAAAGGTTTCACAACGTTTCCTTACTTTTTGGACCGAGTTCATTAATCAGCTTGATCGGAATTCCATCTACTCCTGTAGATGTGTTTTTAGGAATATTTTTTTCTGCCTTTTTCAAGTTTAGATTGGTCAGTTCTAAGGTGCTTTGTATTCGGCTACCTTGTGTTGCTTCCTGATTTGCGAAGATTACCCTATCATCGTTCTTAAATGACTCGGCTATAACTGATGTAATGTTGATGTGATGTAGTTCACTGCGTTGTCTCCCTTTAAACAATTTCCTTCTTTATCTTGAATCCGATCTTGCTTTCTTTGATTCTTCTTCCCTAGCCAGCTTATATGGTTCCAGAATTTTCTTGCTCCGCCTCTAGAGGCATCGTGTATATCAGCCATCCAGCGATCGGTGGACTGTCTTATTTTACTTAGGACGAGGGCCTGCACTTGAAGTTTCTTTTGTCGATATGATTCCCATTTTTGATCGATTTCCTCCTGAGAAGCCTGGGCTTTCTTTGCCTTTCGGTGTTCCCTTGAAGCAGCCCGTCGTTGTTCAATAGCTTCCCTGATTTCCTTATTTCACCAGCTCCGTGGCTTCGTCTTTTCATTCCAGCGGTTTGCTACTTTAACCTACTGAATTTTACTCCTTATGAGTAGTTCTACCTGTTCATAATCCCAGTCTTCCATGGGGCTTTTCTCTATTGCTTCCTCTATGTCTGCTGCTTTCTGCGCTATTTGATCGTCGTTCGTCGCTATTTGATCGTCGTGCGAAGAAGTGATAGCAGCGCCTCCACTAGGCAGCAGCGCGTCTCCAGCTGCAGCGCGCTGTGGCTACTAATCGGAGGCATCCAACGACTCGACTTGGTAGCCCATCTCTCGCAGCTGTTATGACGTCACAGTGACGTCATCATCTCATCCGCGGCGCGCCAAGCCTACCGACCGCCGCCACCCGACGACTCGACTTGGTAACCCATCTCTCGAAGCTAGTATGACGTCACAGCCATCTGCGGTCATTAAAGGTCGAACGCGCCTATAGACCGTGGCTACGCGAAGGGCTGAAAATGGGAGTAGTACTGCTTTCGCAATAATAATGAGATTGTACAGCACACATTAACGTGGTCGGACGAAGGTGCGCTGAAGTCGGCTGTTGTCGGGCCATGGCCATCTTCAGTTAGAAGATAGGGCAGACCAGGCACGACTGAGATTATTCTTGTATTCGTTTTTCCGGAACCGGCGACGCATCTTGGACTGCCGGAACGGGACAGTAGTAGTAGCGAAGACAAAGAGAATCTGCGCAAAAAGTAGAATTCTTGACATGATTGCAGCATTGCTGTCAGGTTGCCCACTGAAGAGACTAATCATCGGTGTTGCACTTAGTCGCTGGCTGCGATGTCAGAATCATCGGTAATAATAGGATTGGACAGTCTACAGTAATGACGGGTGAAGGGGCGTTGAAGGTGGCGGCGGTAGGCCATGGATACCTTCAGTGAGGTCGATAGGGTAGACCGGTGGCACGAACGAGGTGATTCTTGCATCCGTGGCACCTGAATCGACGATGCATCCTGTATCGCCGCAAGGTAGCCAGCGGTGGCAGCGAAGTCAAAAAGTACCTGCACAAAAATCAGAGTTCCTCTTAGCGTGGCTGCGGCGCTGCTGTCACCTTTCTCGCTCAAGAGACGGGCAGTGCTGCGCGTAGTCGCTGGCTACGACGTCATTACCCTCGGTAATAATAAAATTAGACAGTCCACAATAACACTGTCGGGCGAAGGGGCGTTGAAATCGGCGGTGGCTGGTCATGGCTATCTTCACTTAGGAAGATAGCGCAGACAAGGCACGACCGAGATAATTCTTGTATCCGTTACTATGGGGTCGACAACTCATCCAGAACCGCCAGAAGGGGAACAGTGGCGGCAGTGAACGAACAGAGAATCGGCGAGAAAAGCAGGATTTGTTTTAGCATGGTTGCAAACGTTGTTATCTTGCTCATAAAATATCAAAACATTACTGGACTAACCAATAATACTATAAATGGGCAGACGTTGCCTTGCTAATCACCATCATACTGAGACCGGGTAATCGTGAATTTTAACACAACATTTAGCAAGTCAGGAGCTTTTCCAATGAAAATGTAATTACGTTAATACCACCAAGCATAGGCTTATGCATTTTCAGAATATTTTATTCAGCTTTCGACTTCATTATTGTTGCATTTCGATTTTGTGGCCTATATTCTTTTCTTATAATATTTATTTGTGATTAATACCTGAAGTGCTTTAATTATTTTGCGGTCATTGATGTGGGTGATAAAGCTATAAACAGCAAAACATAAGCGCCTTGTGCTTGATTTTCTTTTTGCACCTCGATAGGGAGCCGATCATTTATTCACAAACTGAAATATCAAAACTCAGAAGAGAAAGATGAAAAATTGGAGCACCTTCCTGAAAACAAAAGAAAAAAAATGAAAAAAGAAAGAAAAAAAAATCGACGGTGCTACTGTGCTAGTGTGCTGGTGTGTTGTTCTGCTCTCTTCTCCTGACTGCTGGATCCTGTCTGGTCTGCGAGCCTGACCGTTCTCTCCGGTGAGGCCATTGCACGTTGGGGGTTGGGCCAGTAGTTGTTTTAAACCAAAACTAGGGTTCATGTACAATTAGGCCTATAATGTCTCTAGCTTCCCCAGGTTTAGGTTCGGCATCCTGGTTCGCCAGTCTGCCGGCCCAAAGCTTGGACTAGGAATCTTTCGGAAGAAATGGAATAAATATAATAACGCTGGCATTTGTACCAATTGGGGATGGATTCCTGAAGTTGAAAAATTCAAAAATTATCCAGGAGCAGCTAAAGGCTGTCACCCCCCACTACCTAGAAATCTCTGAGGCGCGTCCGTTTGGCAGGAGAGGTACCCTCTGTAAGTCCTCGAATATGCAGTGTGTGTCGGACTGGCTTCGATGCACATCGTTTGCATCACTGCCAGTAACGCCTTTTATACCTGAACAGCTGGCATGTGCAAAATGTATTATAAGCGGCGTGGATTCTTCGGCTTCTCCGCAAGAAATGATTGAGGAAATAATGAGGCTGGCATTGGCATCTTATCACTATTCCGTTGCAGCAAGGATGCTGGTGGCTCTAGGGTGCCGACAGAATCGATGATAGCGGCGTTTGCCGGGGCTAACTGTCCAACAGAGATTAAGGTATGGCCCATTGTGTACCGTGTAGATCTCCTGCAGCCTCGCCCTTTGCAGTGATAAAACTGCTGGCGATTCGGACACAGCAGCAAGGCATGCAAATCCGCAACACGCTGCAGACTGTGCGGAGACAACCATTCATCTGACATGTGCACCTCTGCCGTAGTAATTTGCGCACTATTTCACGCAGATCACCCTGTTGATGATGATACATGCCCAAAACGCGCAGATGAGCAAACTGTTTTTAACGTTATCTTGCATAAAAAGTGTTCTAGAGCAGATGCCTATGCAAAGCTAGACCATAAGAGGAATTCGTATGCAGCTTGTGCAAAAACACTAGCTTCGGATGCGGAAACAGGCATGACAAAGTCGGTTGTCTCAGCTGTAGAGAAATCACTTGAAGGTTTCTTCGAGCGTATGTTAAGCACGTTTACAGACGCTGTGTCACAGGTCATAGCTACAAAGATTGGTTCGACCGAAATTGCAGCTTTGCAAGTTGGCAACCCTGGTATAGCTGAATGCCATGCTCCTATGGTTTCTAGGGCCTCTGTTAAGAGAGATTCTACCCAGACGACGCCAACTCCTTTTTCTTCAATGAAAGTACAGGATCATGGTCCTGTGGATACCCACGTGTCCGCCGTTTACCCATTGGATGTAGAGACCATCATCCCAGAAGCGCCGCGCTTCTTCCTCTCCCTCAAAATCCACCCATTCTAACATTAAAAATAAAAAAGGTTCCCCTGATGTCTTAAAGGAGGCTGTTACAGCCTCCCGGATTCTACAATAATTATGGCGGGGTTAAAAGTACTACAGTGGAATTGTCGTTCAATTTTATCTTCGTTTCACGATTTACCAATTCTTATTTCAAGAGAGAGAGCAGAACGTTTTATTTATTCCAGCGGATGAAGAGGCTCCGGCCCTCCGTCGCTTGGGATGGATGGCGGGTGCCCCGCCTTAGACGCAGGCCGGAAGACGTTGGCTGGCGGCGTCCCAGGCCAGCTGGATGGCGGCTAGCTGGAGCCCAGGGTCCGAGCAGCGCAGCATGGTCTCCCAGAGTTGCGGCGTCAGATTTAGACCCCTCCCGGGAGAAAAGGGGCAGTCCCAGAGGATGTGTTCGAGGGTCCCTCTCGAGTCAGTTTGCACAGAATTCAGATCTTTCTCCTGGGAGCATATGGCTCACCAGGAGCGGGTGTGGGAATGTCCCAGTCTGAAGGCGACGCCAGGCAACGGCCTGCCTGCAATTTAGAGTAGGGGCTGGCGCAGCAGCCACCCCTCTACTGAGTCTATAATGCTGCAGAATTTCTGTGTAAAATTTGGCACACTCTATGCTCCCCGCTCCAAGCTCAAGGGCTCTACCACCGAGCCGCCGGCTCGGTGGTAGAGCCCTCGAGCCATGGCATGGGCGGATTCGTTGCCGGGAACGCCAGCGTGCGATGGAGTCCAAATCAGCCGTATAGTTCGCGAGATTGGCGATTGCTGTAATATTCGAATTGCCTGGGGAGCAATCAACCCACGACTGTAATTTCGTATGGCAGTTTTGCTGTCGCAGATCACGAAACGCGCCTTTGTCTGGGCGCAGGCTAGAGCTACAGCCACTTCCTCAGCTGCCTCAGGAGATCTAGTTTTCAGGGTGATCGCGGTGATCGGTCTACCCGACCCATTCGATACCGCTGCCACCATAAATGAGCTTGCCCCTCCAGCAGCATCTACAAAGGCTACTTCCTCCGCCGGCAAGCGGCTAAATTTCTTACTGAGCATTTGAGCTCTTTTTTCCCGACGCTCCGTATGGTGTTCGGGAAGCATGTTTTTTGGCAGCGGAGGTATCCATAGCCTGTCCCGTACAGCCATGTCTATTTCTGATTTTGTCTGAGCGCCTCCCCAAGTGTCGATGCCCAGTTTTTCTAGGATGGATCTGCCTGCGGCGGTTAGGAGGAGCCGTTCTACCTGTGAAGTGCGCACCGCTTCCGCGATCTCATCACATGTGTTATGGATGCCCAGTTGCAGGAGGCTAGCGGTGGAAGTACAGCGTGGGAGCCCAAGGGCTCCTTTAATACTTGTGCGGATGAGGGTCTCTAATTTCTGCCGTTCTGCTGCCTTAAGGGGTAAGTATGGCGTAGAATAGCTGATTCGACTAATGATAAATGCCTGGATTACGCGCAGAAGATTTTTTTCCTTTAGTCCTCTGCCTTTACTCGAAACTCGGTGGATGAGGCTAACTGTTTGAGATACATGCCGCTCAAACTTCTTAATAGTTTCTCCGTTGTAGCCATTATCTTGGAGGAGACCTAATATACGGATCTGCGATACCTGAGAAACTTGATGTCCTTGTACCGAAATCTGTATATCCACTTTATGCTCTTTCCACAGGCACCGTGGATTGTAAATTAAGAATTCTGATTTTTCCGGCAAGCATGTAAGTCCACGTTCTGCTACAAACCTCACGATCGTGTCCACCGCCTCTTGTAGCGTGTGTTCAATTACGGCATTGCTACCCCGGCTGATCCATAGTGTAATGTCGTCAGTATAAATACTAAAATTTAAATGAGGGTAACGTCGTAGTTGTTCTGGTAATTTTGCCATTGCTACGTTGAAGAAAAGAGCCAGAGTACCGAGCCCTGAGGAGTACCCCTACTGCCCAGAGGGAAAAGTGATGATGTGCTATCGCGGAATTTAAAGCGGGAACTACGCCCACTCAAAACGTTTTTGATACAGTTATACGTTTTTGTCCCTACATTCAATGCTTATAGGCCGTCCATGACTCACTGGTGCGAGATATTATCAAATGCCTTCTTTAGATCGAGACCAAGGATGGCCTTAGCATGTTTACTCTTGGACCGGATAATGTCATGTTCCAACTGGACCATGACGTCCTGAGTCGAGAGATGAGAGCGGAAGCCTATCATTTCCCGCAGGAAAAGGTCGTGTCTATCAATATATTTGGTGAGCCTGGTTAGAATAACATGCTCTAGTAGCTTTCCCAAGCATGATGTTAGGGATATTTGCCGTAAATTGTCTATCCGAAGTGGCTTACCAGGCTTGGGTATGAGAATAATGTCAGCCGTTTTCCACTGCTGAGGTATTTCCCCTTTCTCCCAGCACTCCTGCATAAGCTTAGTTAGTGCGGCTACCGATTGGTCATCTAGGTTTCGCAGCATTTTATTAGTGATACCATCTGGGCCCGGTGCCGTGTTGGTTCTAAGCTGAAAAATCTCTGCTCTTACTTCTTCCGTGCTAATAGGGGCATCAAGCTCATCATTGGCGTCCCCTAAGTAATAAGGAAGGGGCATCCTGCTTGTATCGCTAACATACAAGTCTTGCAACTGTCGAAAGAACTTCTCGTCATCTCCTGGAAAGGAGTGTCTGATCTTCATGAGGTTAGTGCCTACTTGAGCTTTCGAGCTCTCAGTGTCCAGAAGGTGACGAAGAAGTGCCCAGGTATTAGGCATGCTCATATTATTCTCTATGTGTTCGCATCAATCCCCCCAGTTTTGCTCGCATAGCTTGAAAGCGTAATCTTCAATGGCCTTATTATGCCGAGCTGTCTTGCGCCTTAGGTTACGATTCCACCGCTGCCCCTTAAGTCTCCTTTCCATTCGTTCCTTTGCCTCCCACACACGGATAAGACGACTATCTACTAAATCCGCAGCGTTAGCGTCATCGAGATATTTAGTTGCTGCCTTGACGTCGGACTTTAGTTGTGCAACCCACGTGTCGAGGTCGGTTATTTTTCCTTCATTGTCGCCTGTCCTGTTGTCCCGAAATTTGTCCCATTCCACTATCGCCGGCTTTGCACGACGTTTGGGGCCGGGGCCACCTCCAAGTTTAAGCGCGATTATGTAGTGATCGCTACCGAAGTTTATGTCCGTATTGTTCCACTGGGGACTGAGGGTGCGCCTAGATAGTGTGAGGTCAGGGGATGTATCGACGCTAAGACTGTTCCCAATTCGTGTCGGACAGGTAGGATCTGTATGTATAGTGCACCCTAGGTCTTGTATATCCTCCCACAACTGCCTCCCTTTAGGGCAAGGTGTACAGTATCCCCACGCAGGGTGTGTTGCATTGAAATCTCCCATAATCACTAACTGATCTTCCCCGCTGACTTGCTCTGCTTTTCGCAGCAAAGTCCTGAATCTGGCCTTGCGCTGCCTTGGTGAGCTGTAAATATTGAGGAGGAAGATACTGGCCCTAGGTCTGGTTCCCAGGATAATCTGCACAAAAACATTTTCTATCTCTGGCGATGCGAGGTCGTGTTGTACTGCTGCCATATTTCTTTTAACTAAAGTTGTCACTGCCGCCCGCTCCCCCTTATCGCTGTGGAATGCTTGGTATCCCGAAAGTTTAGCCGGGCCCCCGGTTTTCTGAAGTGGTAATGCGAGAGGGGCATGTTCTATCGTTGTGAGGAACTGCTGCAGCACCAGCCGTTTCCTTCGGAATCCGCGACAGTTCCACTGCCATATCTCATACTTAGCCTTGCGAGTCATGTTTACTCGCAAGGGTCTGTTCGATCGTCTGCTGCCAGGCGTTTATGCCTAGCAGCTCGTTCCGGAGTACTTGAGACTCCTCAGCTTGTTTTTGCACTGCCCCCACAAGCGTCTGGAGTTGGGAGGTGATTTGATTTCGGGAGGCGGCCATCGAATCTAGCGCCCCCTCAGTTCGGGTCACCCTTTCTTCTACTGACTTTTCCTCGGAGGGATCCTCGCGTACCTTCCGTTTTACAGGTGGAGGGCTTGCCGTGTCAGTGATTTAGCGTTCTGCGTATTGGGCCTGATAATAAGATTAGCGGCTGTGCCAGATCTGGACTGCGCCTGCTGTTGCAGATTTTGAATTTGACCTCGAAGGGAATCTACTACTCCATTAAGATTTTGTAGCATGCTTCTAAGCTGTCTATTTTCATTTCTTAGTTTTGCCAATTCCTTCTGGGAGACCATATCTGCGAAACTCACCCCCTGCTGCTCCTGGCTGCCGCTCCGCCGCCAGGCGTCCGCCGGGTCCCGTGAGCTGGAACATTCCACCAGTTCCGTCTTCTTGCCGTTTAGCCGGGGAAAGGATTCGTCCCTGGCCTTGAACTCTCGCACTTGCTTGCTCTTTGATCTGCTGCGCCGACCCGTCGGGGGCTGGTCTTGAGCTTGCGGCTGTTAACGTTGCTGCTGTTGCTGTTGAGTCAGCTTGTCCCATGCCTTCTTCTTACCGTGATGCGGGGTGCGATACATTTCCTTGCACTACTTGTCTCCGAGAATATGGTCTTTCCCACAGAGCATGCACTTTGGCTCACAGCGATGCTCCTGTGGTGGGAGCTCCATGCCGCATCAACTGCGTCTTATGTTGTCGGGGTCCGGGCAGACATCTGAACGGTGTCCAGGTATCCCGCACAATTCACAAACTTCATATTTCTTGCGATAAAGTTGGCACTTCAGAGGCATGCCTCCATTGAAGATCCATCGGGGCACCTCCGCTTGCTCGAAGAGCATAAGCACCGTCTAGGAGTCTTTTCCTAGCCTAACTACTCGAGGATTGTTGAGGCAATTCAGCATGTCCAAGATGTACTCCACGGAGTGGTATAGAGGTATGCCATGTATTACGCCTTTCCCACAATTTTCAGGAGACGCTAAGTAGGCAAATGTGTCGATGCGATTTTCTCCGCAGGGGATGTGGGTAATTTTTGAATACTTTGCCATCTTCTCTTTTTGGCTGGTGCCAACCATAATCGAGTTTTGCGTGTGGTTGAGTACAACGACGTTGTCCTTATTTTTGGAGGGATCGAGTCCTGCCGCCATCTTCACCGCGTCTATCGCGGTCACTTCTCCACCCTGTAGCAATTTTGTTAGACCGCCTTTCGGCCGCAGAATGATTTTGTACGTGCACGGCGGCAAATGCCTACGCAGCGCTTCTATTGATTGGCGTGCTAAGCGTCTGCCTTCCTTCGTCGTAGATGTTTGCTTCGTGTCGCATTTTCCTTCTTCTGCCTGCGCCTCCGTGATCTCGAGTGGTAGCGCCTTCGATTTCCTCACGGTGAACCATGAGCCTTGTGTCATATCCTCGGGGCTTATATTGTCGCGTAAACAGCGACCCTTACATTTGTGCCCGAGGTCCAAGGCGTGGCAAAGGTTCTACGAACAGCGTCAGAGTTCCGGCTCGAGGTTAGCACACTTCTTCCTCTCACACTTCTGCGCTTCTTTGTCGTCAACGCATGCTACAATATTCTCTCCGTCAACGATCTCCATGTTTGTCCTTTCCTTAGAGTCTGCCCTACTTCCCGCGCCGTGCCGTAGATGTGCGGCGTCGGCGTCAGTGACTCTGCCGCAGCGTTCGCCACGGCAACTCGGTAATGACGGCTTTCTAGGGTTAGCTGATCGACGTTGTCCGTGAAAACGAGAAACCGAAAAATCGGCGGGAAACAAAGTTCACTTGCCGAAACAGATCCCTCCGCGTGGTCCTTGTAGCTTTCTTCGTTCCCTGACGAAGAATCTTGTGGGTAGCTGGTCAAATCTTATCTCAAATGTCAACCCAGACATAATTTTATTACAAGAAACTTGGCTTTTGCCAAATCGCCCATTTTCTCCAAAATATTTTAGAACTTTTAGATCAGATCGCACTAGCGGCCGGGTTGGCGGGTTGCTAACATTAATTTCATCAAAAACATTTCATCGGGCGAAGGTGTCACACAAAATTCTACGACAAGATTGCGAACTGCTTGCAGTTGATATCGCAATTCCACAGTGTGCTTCTCTCACTATTGCAAATGTCTACTTCCCAACAGATGCCCATATAACAGGTTGTTTAGGCGATCTATTCAGTTCAACCAACACACTGATCATTGCTGGCGATTTTAATTCACACCATGTTATTTGGGGTTACCGTTCAGATATATGTGGCAGCGGCTTTCGAACTGGATGTCTGTAAATAATGTACATTGCTGTATTAGTCCAGGCATAGCCTACATGCGAGCAGCTGCTAGGTCAGTAATTGATTTAACGTTAGCAGCAATGGATTAAAGGTCTCATCATGCGCTACGGTGGATTGTGGTACATCTAGCGACCACTTCCCAGTTACGTTTACTATAGAATCTGCTCCCCTTAGAGGAGTAATTACTTGTGAATAAAACTTTGTCAACCATGAACTTTTTAAAAAATTTTGAATTACTCCTTTTCCTATATAGTATCATCTCGGCATTCTGAATGTGCTCAACAAGCACTCTCTTCTCTGTTAGTTGCCATTGAGCGTTCAGTGTTCACTGTAAAATCGTCTGTCCTAACAAAATTTCGTGCCGGTGGAACGAAGAATGTGAAAAAGCATTCCGTCGTAGAAAAGCTGCATGGAAGAGCCTTTCCCATAACCAGTGTCCCCAAAATTGGATAAATTTTAAATTTTATGCGGCTTCATTTAAAAAAACTGTTCGTATAGCAAAGGTTGAGTACAATGCTAATATGAATATTTATCTCTCTAATCCAATTAATCGGAAGGCATTGTATAGGTTCATGGAACGCAACCAAAGTTCTCCACTACATGTTACCGAGTCAGAGGTGTTATCACTTAATGAAGCAAAAGATAAACTTGAACAAATTGCGAACGGTCTTGCTATTCGCTTTCAAGCGCAAACTGTGGTTCCGTTACTTCGACCTACGCCAGGTGCTGATTTGATTGCAGTTGAGCCATTAGATTGCATTATATAGCGGCTGCTTTGAAACCTGCAGCTCCTGGGTGTGACGGTATTACAGTTACTATGCTGAAAGCTTTAGTGCAAGAACACAACTCGGAGGTGTTGAATATTGTAAATTTTTCTCTGGAAACTGCTTGGTTACCTGAAGACTGGAAAGTAGTAAAAATTATACTAATCCTCAAAGATCCGAAAAAAGGCTTTGATTTGGATAATCTTCGGCCGATTTCTCGAACTTTAAATCCAGTGAAACTTATTGAACGCATAGTTCACCTGCGCCTCACAAACAATGCGATGACCCTGAATGCATTTCGTAATGCAGAAATTGGGTTTCGTCAAGGGTGGTCAATTTGGACGGCTCATACTGATTTGGAGAGTACAATTAGGTTAGCAATGAAGAAGAAAGAAGTGTCGGCATTCTCACCTTGAATATCGCCAAACCATATGACAGTGTAGAACACTTTATACTGTTGAATAAGATAAACGAAATTAGGCCACCGTTTTACATTGTTGCATGGCTAAAAGAATTCTTAAGCAATAGGAAATTTTTCTGCACGAGAGGTTCTATAACTTCTGAAACTTATTACTAAACTAGAGGCGTGCCTCAGGGATCGGTGCTATCTCCATTGCTATTTAATATATTAATGAGGGATATTCCTGTTCATCCACATATAAAAGTGTACGTGTATGCGGAATATATTGCCTTTTTTTCCTCTGCACGAGATGTTCATTCCTTGTACCAGCTATTGAAAGCCTACTTGAATGCCCTTGAAGTTTGGCTCGGTAAAGTAAAATTAATTCTTAACGTGAAGAAATCCTCAGTACTCGTTTTGTCACCGACACACCCTCTTCATATCTCCCTTGCGTATTGCGGTTCACAAATCCCACAGGTTGAATCCTTAATGTACTTGGGTGTATTTTACCACACCCAATTAGACTGGCGGCCTCATATCAAAAGTAATTGCCTGAAATGTGAGCGAGCCCTTGGTCGCCTGATTCGAATTAGCCATAAGACATTCGGTATGCGTAGAGATATTCTATTGTTTCTCTATAAAACTTATATGAGACCAATTCTGGAGTTCGGCTTTGTTCTTTTCTCGGGCAGTCCTAAATACAAACTACGACCTTTGTTGCTACTGGAGAGGCGCGCTTTACGACTATGTTAGGGGGTTGCCAAAATCAGTTTCAAATGCAGTCCTCTATTTAGAGGCCCGTGTACGTGACTTGAACTCTCAATTTGAGCTGCTCACTGTGCGAACCTTTTTACGAGCACTGGAATCTCTGTCTGGAGTGGCTTCTCCCATTTTTATTAAACACCAAGCTCAGTTTCTAGATTATCATCGGCCGCAATATAAGCAACCACAATTTGTATTTACTCAGTCCTTGCTGTCCAAAAGTGCAGTTTCGCTTATGTCAGTAAGACGTGTTGGCAATGTTCAAGCTACTTCCGCACTGTGCTTTGACCAGTCGTTGCCATCTAATGCAAAGCACTTGACTACCACTGTAATAAATGGGCACCTTGAAGATTATCTATTACAGTATCCACGACACGTACTTATTCTCACAGATACCTCACAACGGAATGAAAAAGCGGTTATAGGAATTTACTCCCAAGCACTTGATTGGAGTTTTTCTGCACGTATATTACACATCAATATTTACTGCTCAATTGCTTGCAATTGGTTTGGCCCTTCAAAAAATTGGTCTGGCTTAGCTTATGGTCAAGCCTAGGATGCGAAGCATACTAGCCTAAAAAATTAAACATTACCTGGCTTTACCTGGTTAGCCATTCATAAACAAGACATTACCCCTCTCACTGGCCGACATCTCGCTGCTCAACTGACTCAGAGTGCGTCGCCTTTTTACAATTGCGTGACGCCAGTATCTCCTAGCGGCAGCAGCGGGAGTTAGGCCGCCGGCGGAGGCTGCGCGTCCGCAGGCGAGCGCACAAGTTGAGCCCCAGCTTTCGCAGCTGTTGTGACGTCATATCACGTGGTGCGCCGATGTAGGTCAAGTGGTAGCTACGCGGCCGCGCGCAGCGCAGCAAGGAAGAGCTCGGTTGTGCGGCTAGTATGCTTCGCATAAAAGTTCCCAGTAATGTTACTCACGTAATCATACTATCTGACTGCCTGTCAGTCTCAGCAGCATTAGAAAGCCCGAAAATGCATCTTTTGAAACAAACTCTGATGTTTTTCCTTCCGATACATTTACAGGAAGTACGTATTCAGTGGGTTACGGGGCACTGCGACATCGCTTCAAATACATTGGCGGATTATTTAGCAAATTCAGATCTCAATGGGCCTGTTGCCGACGTTGTACCCAATATTATCTTGCTAAATATATCCCGTTTTGAACGGTTTCAAACGTTAAACTCCTTGAGTCATGAGCCACTCCTTGCGACTACGGATTTTAAACATTTACATTTCCATTGGAATGTCCGATGTTGTACCTCGAGGCAATGTGAGGTCTCCATGACGCTCATGCGTTGTAGAATTTCTTTCCTCAACCTTTATTTATGTCGCTTTGGATTCACGCTGTCGAATCTTTTTGCGTCATGTAATGACGTGAAAACAATTGAACATTACATCCTCTCCTGCCGCAGGTATGCTACTCAGAGAAGAAATTATTTAGAAATAACTCTTGCTCACCTAGGATCGCCATTTACAGTTCCTATTCTCCTCTCCTTTGGTGCAACCGTCAAAGGGTATTCCCTAAAACTGGTGTGCGACTTACTTCATAATTATAATATTGCTACTGGAAGATTTGTGTGTTAGCGCTGATCTGTCTGAATTGTACATTTTTATTATTTATTTTTACTATTTTACAATTTTATTCCTTTTTTCATTGCTTTCTATTACTACTTCCTCAAGATTTCAAATTATTTCAGCAACAATAACTCCTAATTATTAGGTTGTCTATCATACAGTCAAATCGGCATTATCAATTATATTATGTCACCTACAACGAATTCTGGCCAATCCCCCACTGTGGGTATGTGCCATTATAACGAGGGAGAAGAAGAAGAAGTATTGCGAAGAAGAAGAGTTGTTCTTAGGCTCAACCTGAGCGTAAAGGACGCTGGTTCTCAGCATTCCATTTCAGGACTGCCCGCGGCGCGGACTACCTTTTGCAACGGTCACTGATCTGACGAAGATTGTGTGGTCCTCCCTTGCGGGTGAGTTCGTTTGTTTAATCTTGTTTCTCCGCAGTCATCGGGGGGCTGCGTGCTATTGTAATGACAAAGAATTTTCTAGTGGGTAGGGCTATAATTTTCGTTCTCTTTAGCGCATGTGAAATGCTTATAGTTTAGCATGACGCTATTATACCTTTAATAATGCGTTTTATGAATACTTTTATAATGTGTCTGGTTCGTAGTTACCAAACGTGAGCGCCAAATTAAACAATACGTGTTTTGAGTTCGTAGGGATCGTGCAACGTCGGTTCCAGTCTAGAGGCGAGTGATATATCGTCCAGAAAAAAGCTCAACCAATTCCTTGCAGAGCCTTCATGTCCAAATTGACTGATCTGTATCTGTGATTGAGGTTTCTTTTTCTCGTGCCTGCAACTACTGCAAGTTGCATTTCGTCTTCTCTTATGCAGCTCATATTAATTTCCACATTACGCACGCCCCCGATATTTAACACTTTGTGTCGACCCACGGCTCACACGGCGTCATTGTTGCTGCCGATGCTGCACTCACGCTTTGTTGTTTTGCGAGAATATGGCCACCAATGCGACCCAGATTACCATCTATGGCATACAGAATGTTTCTGCCAGTGTCGAACTAAGACTTTAGATAATTTTGAAATAAAAATATTTCATCTCGATGTCATTGAAGGTCACATTTCGAAGAAAATGAGGTGTTACCTCTATCATGAGCACAACTCTACGGGTATGGCTCTGGCAAGTGGAAGTTAACGGAGCGAAGCACTGATTTGTTTCACGTAATGAGACTTTACCATGGTCGGATGGGCTACCAACTCGGATTCTTCATGTGAGTTGGGAGGGCCAAACACACATCAACATTGCACAGCTCATGAATTTCAAACCAAGCACATTGCTCCGTGTCGGCGACCTATTTTCTGCGGCATAGGTAGAGCGTAGCTTCATCTAATTCTCAGGTGATCCCTTACGACCGGAAGCTGAGAATTTTTTAGTTAATATAGGCACCAGGTACACAATTGTTATTTGAGGGATGAGAGAATAGATGCACTCAAGCGACGACCTTTATGATGAGTAGCTAATAGAAGCCATTATTGCTTTCAGGACATGTGCTTAAAGTTAGCCGTGCGACGAGTGTTAATGGCACCAAAAGGTAGGAAGATGTCACGAAACCTAGATGAACATTGGGAAAACTTTATGCTCCCTCGTGGTTATATCGTGTGACGTCACAAAAATGGCCAGTAAGCAAACAAAATCTTTGTCTTCCTGGGTGACGTACCTAGCGAGATGAGCGAAGGAGCCGAGGCTTGTGCGCAGCAAGACTGCGGAGCAGGGCTCCTAATTGCAAATCGACATCACTGCATGTGTTTTCGTCGTCACATTTATTGCGACCACTTGGAAGCGGTGGCGGGAGGATTGAAGCAGAGGCAAAACGTGCAGAGGATCCACTTTTATTTACTATTCAAGTACGGATATCTGCATTTCATCATTTCATACCGCGCTTTTAAACGTACACTCCTCGAAGTCTTATGCTCTGTCTTCTAAGGTTACTTCATGATTTCTTCCTGGTAGTTGTGATGCGCGTCAAGTACGCGTTTTATTGAAATACGGCAGTGACTTGAAGGCTATGACTTCAGAGTTAACCTAGACTTCATTCGGTAGAACATCTTTTCTAACCTTCTTTTTCCTTCTCAATATAAAATTGGGATGAGCTTCAAGTTACCTGTTTTCGTTGGCAGCCACCATAGTATCACTAGTGTTGTGGGTTACTGCAGAAGGGGCCGGAGACCTTTGGCAGTGTGAAAACTATTTCGTAGCACGCACATTAGAAAGCTTGCATTGTCCTCTGTAGGAAAGGGCTCCTAAAATCTCCACCTTAATCAAATAACAAAGAAAGATGTTTACCCTCTTCCACGAATTGACGACATGCTTGACTGCTTGCATGGTGCCAGCTATATTTCTTTCATCAACATGCGTTCAGGCTACTGGCAAATTGCTGTCGACGAACGAGATCGCGAGAAAACCGCATTTGTCACCCCCGACGGACTCTATCAATTCAAGGTGATGCCATTTGGACTCTGTAACGCTCCTGCGACATTCGAGCGCATGATGGACTCGCTCCTCCGTGGCTTCAAGTGGACAACATGTTTATGCTACTTAGATGACGTCGTAGTTTTCTCTTCCACGTTCGCAACCCACCTTGATCGACTTTCTACAGTCCTGGCCGTTTTTCGCCGCGCCGGTCTTCAACTGAACGCCAAAAAATGCAGCTTCGGTAGGCGCCAAATCAAAGTCCTAGGTCATTTGGTTGATGCAAATGGTGTGCAGCCCGACCCTGACAAGGTTCGAGCCGTGCGCGAGTTCTCTACCCCGCGTAGCTCAAGTGACGTTCGAAGCTTCCTTGGCCTTTGCTCCTACTTCCGCCGCTTCATTCGGAACTTCGCAGACATCGCTCGTCCGCTTACCTCTCTTCTGAAGAAAAGCGTACCTTTCACATGGGGTTGTGACCAAGCCTATGCCTTCACGACGCTTATTTCCGCCCTCACTACACCACCTCTTTTGGCGCACTTCGATCCTTCTGCACCTACCGAACTGCGCACCGACGCTAGCGGCCATGGTATTGGTGCAATCCTTGCCCAATCCCAGCATGGGTCCTCCCGCGTCATTGCTTATGCCAGCCGCCTGCTTTCGTCCTCTGAGCGCAATTATTCAATTACAGAGCGGGAATGTCTTGCACTTGTTGGGGCGCTGACCAAATTTCGCCCTTATTTGTTTGGGCGGTCCTTCTGTGTAGTGACAGACCATCATGCTTTGTGTTGGCTGTCCTCACTTAAGGACCCCACTGGCCGTTTAGGTCGCTGGGCCTTGCGAATACAAGAGTACGAGTTTACTGTGGTATACCACAGTAAACTCGTCCAAGTCCGGCCACTTACACCAAGACGCTGACTGCTTGTCCCGCCATCCCGTAGATCCTCCCGATTTGTCCGACCATACTGCTGACAACTACATTTTGTCCATCTCGGACTTTATAAATATCGCCTCCGAACAGCGTCGGGATCCTGCCTTGCAACCAATTATAGACCAGCTGCGCAACAACCCCGATTCTTCCGCCAGCATGTTTGTGCTCCATAACGAGACATTATACAGACGCAATATGCATCCAGATGGCGTGGACCTTTTAGTGGTTGTTCCGGCTCATCTGTGCTCTACTGTGCTCGCCCAACTTCACGACGCCCCCACAGCAGGACACTTGGGAGTATCACGCACGTACGACCGTGTGCGACGAAGATTTTTCTGGCCTGGTCTCTACCGCTCTTTCCGTCGCTACGTCGTCGCTTGTGAGCAATGTCAGCGCCGTAAGACACCATCGCTTCAACCTAGTGGGCCCCTGCAACCAATCTCAGCGCCGACTGAACCGTTTTCTCGTGTGGGCCTCGATCTTCTTGGGCCTTTTCCGACGTCGACGTCTGGAAACAAATGGATTGCTGTGGCGACTGATTATACTACCCGATATGCTGTAACCAGGGCCAACCCCACCAGCTGCTCCTCCGACGTTGCTGACTTTCTTTTGCATGACGTAATCTTGATTCATGGCGCTCCGCGTCAACTGCTCATAGATCGTGGCCGCTGTTTCCTTTCTAAAGTAGTTCATGATCTTCTCCGGTCATGCGCTACTCGTCACCAATTCACCACGGCGTACCATCCGCAAACGAATGGTCTTACTGAGCGCATTAATCGCACACTGACCGACATGCTATCTATGTATGTGTCCGATCACCGTCGTGACTGGGACATCTCCTTACCTTTCGTCACGTTCAAGTTCAAGTTCAAGTTCAAGTTTATTTCCTTTTAGCAAGAAA